>CM035114.1:13611257-13836968 GCA_020205505.1 Panax japonicus
ACCCTCATATGTTCCGATTTTTTCCGACTTGCCCCTACTTTTCCGACTAGTCGCCGACTTGTGGCCGACTAAATCGGTCAGCGACTAAAGCAACCGACTAGGGCCTGGTCGACTCGGCGAGCCTCCGATCCCGACCTAGTCGCCGACTAGTCGGCCGACTAGGCCGACTTTTAGAACACTGACCAAATCTCTCATTGACAGAACTTTTAGACATTGTTAATTATGCAAATAATAATATGAATAACTTGTCATCTCAATTATTGATTTAATAATATAAAATATTATGCAGATGATACTGTGACAATAATTGAATCAATAATATGAGATATGATGCAACAATTATTGTAGCAATAATTGAGTATAACTGAGTGACTTCTCACGCAAGCATCAATAATCAATATCGTGTGCTACTATTCAACCACGCGTATTACTGTACTTTTAACACCTGTTATTTCAACAATTAACGGTAAAACTTCTGCCGTTATTTTCATAAAAAGTTATTTCTGTCGTTTTCTCATTTTGACAGTAATTCCGTTGTGGGGTCCATCAATGATTGTGCTGTCATACGGATATTCCCCGACAAAAAGAATATTCCCCGACCAATTGAATATTTTATAACAACTTGCATACTTTGCAAATTTTATAAATATTACCCACAACTATAACATTATATCAAATCCACACCATTATAAAGAAAAATATTTAGAGAAAATTAAATCTTTATTCATAAAATTTGGGGTCTTACACTATTTATAGGAGAATGGAAAAGATACTATTTAGAATGAAAAGTCACGGACCAGTAGAACGAATTCACGAACAAATTCGTTCGGCTGATTTCGTTTAAATTTTGATTTTACTATGCAACATTGTGCAATAAAATATTCTAATAAAACAAAAACTTTAAATAAAATATAATATATTCTATTTATAATTATATAATAAAACAAAATTTATATATATATATAATATATATATATATATAAACATATGATAAAGTACTCCCTCCCCGTGAATGATCAATTCCCTCCCCCCATGCCATTTCATTTTTCTTCTAGGGGGCCCCACATGTGGCCCCATCTTTATTATATTAAATAATTTTTACCAATTATTTTGAAAATTGGGTAAATGGGGGTCCATAAAATAAGCAAAATTTACACAAATACTTCATAAAAATCCCTTCAATATTTTTAACAACATTTATTAATATTATTATAACTCGCAATATTAACAACCAGATCGTTCCCAAGAAAGAGGGGGCTTTCCGATTAGGATTTCTCCCTATTGGCGCGCAATTAGATGACCTAACCTCTCCTTGACAGAACTTCTAGACATTGTTAATTATGCAAATAATAATATGAGTAACTTGTCATCTCAATTATTGATTTAATAATATAAAATATTATACAGATGATACTGTAACAATAATTGAATCAAATCACGTGAGATACTATGCAGCAATTACTGTAGCAATAATTGAATAAAACTGAGTGACTTCTCACGTAAGCATCAATAATCAATACCGTGTGCTACTATGTAATCACGCGTATTACTGTACTTTTACTACCGGGTAGTTTAACAGTTTAACGGTAAAACTTTCGCCGTTATTTTTATAAAAAGATATTGGATAAACTTCAGATCACCACCTGGGGTTTGGGGTCTTTCCCACTTAACCACCTATAGTCAGTAAAGCTATATTTAAACTTCCGACTTTTTGAGTTGAAGTGAAAACATCACTTTTTCCATCCAACTTAACCGTGCGTGCATGTCAGACGTCAAAAACGCGTGAGAAGGGGCTGTAACGGTCAAAAAAGACTTGTAAATGTCCGAAATACCCCCTTCTTCCTCTTGACTTTTAAAAGACATTCTCTCTCCTCACTTCGAGTGCTCTCAGTCGATCTAACGAGCCGAGTTCCTTCCCCATTCGAATCTTCACAAAACTTCTCCAAATCTGAAGAGCAACGAAGTTGTAACAGAAATCGAAGTCGAAATCAGAAGAACATCGAAGCCCAATATTTCTTCAGATTTGGAGTCCTCAGTTCATGACTCTTAATCCCCTCACTTCATTTTCAAGTGCCAGATCCACTAGCCGAAACAATTTCAATTCAAAAAAATTCGATAAATGGAAGAATATGTACACAGCATAACCACCCAAACTGCATAATACCAACTGTAAAAATTACTCTGCAGTATCATCCATATATATAGAGAAAAGAGTTCAGACCGTCCCAAAATATTATTCTAAACTTTCAGTATTAGTGTGAAAGTAAGAAAAATTATTTTATGAGAAAGTCAGAATCAATAAATTTAGAAACATAAAATATATTATGCTACCAAGTTTTGCTCCATTTATCTCAAAAGAAGAAGTTTTGAGAGCTATTTGTAACCAAATAAACACCTTTCTCCACCGTTAACCTTGTATCAAACACAAGGTTATACCTATAAACCCGGGCCATTGTCACAGGCGTTACTTTTATCAAACACTTCGTGGACATTTTTATGTGTAACATTTTCGGACCCCAAAAACAAACACGTTCTTTCTCCATAACGCCCCATTTCCCCCTTTTCAGCTCACCATAAAACCCCCATTTCGTGAGAAGCTCAAAAACTAACAAGCGGGAATTTGTTGGATATGTATATACACACACAAAAATACATAATATAGTTACTTACTTCTCTACACACCTCCTATATCAACACCCAAAAGCAATTGAAGATTCTTTCACTGTTCTCTTTCTCTTTTAATCCAGTTTCGTTCCCAACAAGAAAAAGGTGCAAGCAAGAAGAGCAGGTAAAGTAGTATCTATGGATGATGATGTGTTGAAGCGCGTATTCCAAGAAGGTGGTAGAGATTACTACCAGCAACAACCCTCCACTTCTTCTTCATCGTCTATCCTCCAATCCCTCCCTCTTCACGTGGTATGCAAAAGCCTTTTACTTTCTCTTTTTTACAAGGAGATCGAACTGATGAGATGAAGGAGATCGAAGTGAGAGCTTGAGGAGGATCGAACTGAGGGCTTCTGATTCTAGGGCTTGAGGGGGATCAAACAGAGATTTCAAGGGCTTTGATTTTCTGAAGCTCAAGTTGGAGAAGGAACTCTGGGCTTCGAAGATTGGGTAAGGGCTTCGATTTTCTGTTTTGCAGCAATCGGTTTTCTGAAGATTTCAAAGCTCGATTTTCTGTTTTGGAGGAACTCTCATTCGAAACCACAAGTAGCGAGGAGAGAGAACTAAAATGAAATGAAACAAAACACTGTCGTTTTCAATATATATATATATGGAGGGTAATTAAGTCTTTAGCCAATTCAAGTAATGGAGTTAAAACGGAAAGCATTTATTTATTCAACTCAAAGAGTCGGGAGTTTAAATGTAGCTTTACCGACTACAGGTGGTTAAATGGGAAATACCCCAAACCCCAGGTGGTGATCTGAACTTTACTCAAATATATTTTTGTCGTTTTCTCATTCCGACAATAATTCCGTTGTGGGGTCCACCAATAATTGTGCCGTCGTACGAATATTTCCTGTTAAAACGAATATTCCCCAACCAATCGAATATAATATTACAACTTACATACTTTGCAAAATTTATAAATATTACCCACAACTATAACATTATCTCAAATCCACACCATAATATAAAAAAAATATTTCTAGAAAATTAAATCTGTATTCATAAAATTTGGGGTCTTACAGTTAGGTTATCTAGTTGGGCGCCAATAAGGATAAATCCTTATCGGAAAGCCCCCTCTTTCCTGGGAATGATCTAATTGTTAATATTGTGAGTTATAATATTAATGATGAATAATTGTTGAAAGATTAAAAAAATGTGTTGATTGAAGATAAAATGATTTGTGGTAAATATTTATTCAACATTTGATATAAATAAGAAGTCTGTTATGAGACGTTTGTTGTAAGTTTGGTTTATTCTATGGGGGCCCATATATCATCATCTAAGAGTCACTTTCGCCAATAGTACTTGCCTTAAACAGACGTCAAACCACTTGTTATTTCACATTACAGGCGTCGAACCACTTATCGTTCAACATTACAGGCGTCAAACCACTTGTTGTTTCACATTACAGACGTCAAACCACTTTTCTTTTCACATCACCGGTCGTCAAGCCACTTGCCTCTTCTCATTGCAAGGACTAAGCTAGAAATCTTTTATAAAGAAAAGTTTATTTCTTCTTTCATTCTCACCAATTCACTACGACTCATAAGAAAATTCTATAGAGAGAGAATCAGAGAGAAAGAAGAAAAGTATTCTGTTACTACACTATTGCAGTATCTAATCTCCTACTAAGGTAAAGGATATTATTTCTTTCGTATTCGTAAGGAATATTATTTTGTTCAATATTCGTAAGAAGTAATATTTTCTTTCATACTCTGTAATATGTAAGTAATATTATTTCGTTTTAGATTTCGAATTCTACACTCATTTTGTTAAGTTTTGACTTTTATACTGCATGAAATTAGTAAAATATCCTTGATATTTGCGATTCATCCAGTATCTTTTTATGGAAATATTATTGAGCATTCTTGATAAGTTTTAACCTTTTCATGCCGAAGTAATATTCACGGAATACTATTCCCGAAGTACTATTCACGGGGTACTATTCACTCGGGTACTACTCACCCGGGGTACTATTCATAATAAAATTAATTTCTTTTCGGTCTAAATCATTTTTGATACAATATTATTCTTAAATTTTACTCCACAAAGCAATATCATGTTGACAATTTGGACATTATTGAATTCTGGATAAATTGAATTATAAATTTTTAAAATTTATTATTTGCTTTCATTTAATTGAATTCTTATATCATTGTCATCATCCTCATGCTTATATTGTGATGAAAGTCATCTTTTGCCCGTAGTGCATAGATGGACTGTTGATTGATATGATTATGACCAAGAATCATTCGGTATAATCATGACCCCTAATGTTACAAATGATGTGGTAAAAATCATCATTGACTCGTAGTGCATTGATGGACAGTTGTTGGCATGATCATGACTATTGGTGATAACACTAATGTAAGACCCCAACTTTTTATAAATAAAATTGAATTTTCTCTATTCATTATTTTGAAATAATAAAGTTTTAATTTGATATAATGCTTTGGTTATGGGTGAAATGTGCAAATTTTGCAAAATAAGCAAGTGGTTATAAAATATTCATTGTTGTTGGGGAATATATTCGTTTGATCGTAGAATATTCTTGTTATCGGGAAATATTCGTACAACGGCGCAGTCATTTATGGGCCCCATAACGAAAAACGATCGAATGAAAAAAAACAAGTATGAGTTTTTATAAATAACGACGTAATTGTTACCGTTAACACTATTGGATACTTGGTGGTTAAAATATAATAATACACGTGGTTGCACAGTAGCACACGGTATTGCACAGTATTTTTGGATTATTAATTCTTACGTAATAAGGCACTACTCAATAATTGTTACAGTAATTATTGTTCAATATTTTATTTTATTGATTCAATAATTACCACGTTGATATTTTATATTATTGTTGCTTCAATAATTGTCACTGCACAGTATTTCCCATTATCAGATCAATAATTCATATTATTTGAATAATATTATTAGATAGCATTATTGGCAATGTCTAGAAAGTTCTGTCGAAGAAAGGGGTTAGGTCATCTAATTGCGCGCCAATAATGAGAAATTCTTATCGAGAAGCCTCCTCTTTCCTAGGAACGACCTGATTGTCATTATTGTGATTCTGTAATATTATTTATAAATAATTAATTATTGATTTATATAATAAGAAAATATTTATTTTATGTGGATATAAATGAAGGATAGGGAAATATTTATTTTATGTGGATATAAAGTAATAAATTAATGTTGAGGTGTTTTATCAGTATTTTGTCAGAATGGAGGTATTAAAAATCATCCGTATGTGAATTTCGGACATTTTCTGTTTGGAATTTGGAAAAACTTTCTTCTACAAAGTTATAGAGAATTTATTTTCCTATGGAATGGATATAAAATTCGTATTTTTCTAATAAAATGACTATTTATTATGAATTATTAAAGTTTTAGAAATAAATATTTTTATTAAAAAACATGGGTGGGCCCCACTGTGACGCCCCCAAAATTAGGTATACATCACCCATCTTGGGTCGTCAGATACATGGTACATAATTCAAATACAACTTACTAATACGACTGTCGTGTACAATACGACAAAACATAACTGTGAGTTTGAATACAATTATTGTCTACTAGAGAATATACAAACTCAAAAAGAGTCCTCATTACAATTATTAATACACTATTTCACAGAATAGTGAGGACTACTAATACTATCCTCTGGACCGTCACTCCATTCCCCGACTAGTCCCTGCTATGTTCTCATTTCCTGAAGAGAATAGTGAAAGAAAGGGTGAGCTCAACTAGCCCAGTAAGAAATATTATGACTAAGATAATGCAGAATAAATTATCATTAGTCTCCAACAATGTTAAACTGATAAAATATAATAGACATCAAGTTTAACTGCAGCGGAACAAGGAATCCATTAAAAGAGTCAAGTAGAGAATAGAATCTACTATCTTTTATGATTTAAAAAGTTTTTCATCACTTTTATCGCTGAGACTCAGCTCAATAAATAATCCACATCATTAAATCATCCCTGCACTACAGGCCAAGGATATTCTTTAGTATCACGACCACGAATTATCCATGCACTACGGGCCAAAGATAATCGTGTTTTCATCAACGGTCCTGATCATGCTATAAAACAATTCATCTTTGCTCCTTTGGCCGAAGAGAATCCATAGCCATAATCATACCAAAAATGTCCATCAATGCACTACGTGCCAATGAGGACTTTTAATTTTCATATCATTTTGTAACATTACGGTCATGATTATACAGAATAATCCCTGGTCATAATCATACCAAGTCCATCTATGCACTACAGGCCACAGATGACTTTCAACATAACATAAACATGAGGATGATGACAATAATATAAGAATTCAATAAAACAAGTTCAAGAATTAATTTGTCCATGAACCAATAACGTCCAAATTGTCCACACGATACTGTTTTGTGGTGTAAAATTCAAGAATGATCAGAAGAATATTTTCATGAAAGGATACTGGATGAAGCGCAAATATCAAGGATATTCTACTAATTTCATGGAGTATAGAAGTAAAAACTTTAACCAACTGAGTATAATAAAGAATGGAATAACAACAGAAATCACCATGCATGCGGTACTTCGCATCGACAGGTTATTCCAACAGAATAATAATAACGGAACCAGGTCAGGCAAAATTTGCACCGACAGGATGTTCCAACAGAATAATAAAGACGGAACCAGGTCCGGTGTAAACACACAGACAGGATGTTCCAACGGAATAGTAATAAAGACGGAACCAGGTCCGGTGTAAAACACACAGACAGGATGTTCCAACGGAATAATAATAAAGACGGAACCAGGTCCGGTGTAAAACACACAGACAGGATGTTCCAACAGAATAATAGAAGAATGTCACCAAGTATAGGGTAGACCGCGTATACAGGTTATTCCAACAGAACAATAAAAAAATGGAATAACAGAAGTTCTCTTCTTGAATACAAAAGAATAATATCCCTTACCGTAACAGAAACTGGATATAGAAGTAGTGAAGTAGCAGAATACTCTTCTTCTTTCTCTCTATAATTTTCTCTCTATAGCTTCTCTCTATAATTTCTCTCTCTAGAGTTTCAATGAATTCGTAAGGAAATAATGAAGGAATGAGCTTCTATTTATAGGAAAATAGAATGCATAGTAACTAATCCATGAACGGTCCAGATTGATTACTTTAATCTGACGGTCCATATTTAAAGAAAAATCTTTTAAATAAAATATAATATATTCTATTTATATAAAAGATTTTTACTATGCAAACACTATGCAACACTATGCAAAACACTATGCATAATAAAATATAATATATTCTATTTATAGAATAACTTTAATAAAGTATTCTGTTTTATATAAAAAGATGTTTCTGTTTTATTACGTTAATAATACGAATAAAACAAAACGTCATCATCGCTATAATAATTCATATTATTAATCGACAATAATTGAATTAAACTGAGCGACTTCTCACATAAATATCAATAATCAATACCGTGTGCTACTATGCAACAACGCGTATTACTGTACTTTTACTACCCAGTAGTTCAACAGTATCAACGGTAAAACTTCCGCCGTTATTTTCAATAAAATATTTTTGTCGTTTTCTCAATCCGACAATAATTCTGTTGTGGGGTCCACCAATAATTGTACCGTCGTACGAATATTTTTCCGACACAAAGAATATTCCCTGACCAATCGAATATAATATAACAACTTGCATACTTTGCAAAATTTATAAAAACTACCCACAACTATAATATTATCTCAAATTCACACCATAATATTAAAAAATTATTTCGAGAAAATTAATTTTTTATTCATAAAATCTGGGGTTTCACACCCACTTTTGGTTGGTGTGAAAAATCTTATTTTGGTGGGCCCCACTGGTGGTGGCTGAATTTTGGATCAAAAATGTGTGCGTAGAAAAAAAATAAAATAATATTATTTTATTAATTTAGTCTGCTTTGGCGTTCTGACATTTTCCTATAAATAAGTGTTTAGGGTAGAATTAAAAATCATACCAGAATCAAAAGTTTCTCTCTATACTATCGAGCATATTTTTGTGAGTATTTAGATACTTTGAGAGTTGCTATTCAGTACAAATTTTCTTCAGCTTTACATCCGATATTATAATCAGAAGAACTGTTCTTTTGAGGTAATGGATGTTATTTTCTTCGTAAATGATGTTATTTCTTTTGATATCATTATACCGAAATATTAGTGTGATTTTTCTTGTGAAATTTCTACCTTTTTCATGTCGGAGTTACTATTCACGTATACAGTACTATTCACAAATACGACATTATTCACAGAAAAATAAATTTTTCTTTCTCTGTCCAAGTTGTCTATTCTAGTTACTATCTTTGATTGTATTCATATTTTGATCTTCATTTTTGAATAATGCTCCACAATTGGTTATTATGGAGTATTTTTGAACTTGGATAAACCGAAGTACGAATTCCTAATCTTTGTCCTTTTATCTAACTGGGTTCGTTTTTTTTAAGATATTTTCCATCATCTTCAGTCCTAAATGATGATATAACTGAATATCTTTGGCATGTAGTGCAAAGATGAATGATTACCTAATGAATATCTTTGGCCCGTAATGCAAAAATGAGCAGGTGTTGAGATGAGCATAACTAAACTAGTGATAAAAATAAATATCTTTGACCCGTAAAGCAAAGATGAATATTTGGTTCAAGATGTGTATTGATTGATGTTACAGACATAAAATATTGATGATGGACTTTTAAATCATAGAAGATAGTAGAATTCATTCTCTACTTGACTATTCTAATGGATTGATGTTTCCGCTGCAGTTGATCTAAAACTTTTTGTCTATTATATTCTATCAGATTTTTCCCTGTTGAGGACTAATGATAATTTGTTGTATATTATCTTAGTCATAATATTCTTTACTGGGCTAGTTGAACTCACCCTTTTTCTTTTTGTTTCATTTTTCTTCTCAGGAAGCGAGAATATAGCGGGAACTAATCGGGGTGTGGAGTGATGGTTCAAGTCAGTTGTTTTAGCAGTCCTCACTATTTTGTAAAATAGTGCATCAATAATTGTAATGAGGACTTTATTTGAGTGTGGATATTGTCTAGAAGACAATATTTGTATTAAAACTCACAGAATGTGTATTGTCGTATTTTGCACGACAATTGTAATAATGAAGTTGTAGTTTTTTTCTGTACCATGTATTTGGCGACTCAGAATGGGTGATGTATACCTATTTTGGGGGCATCACAACGAATATCCTTGGCCCGTAGTGCATGGATAATTCGTGGATGTGATACTAATGAATATCCTTGGCCCGTAGTGCATGGATAATTCAATGATGTGGATTATTTATTAAGCCGAGTTTCAGCGATAAAATTGATGATAACTATTAAATCATAGAAGATAATAGATATTATGCTCTACTTGACTCTTCTAATGAATTGTTTGTTCCGCTGCAGTTAAACTTGTTGTCTATTATATTCTATCAGTTTAACACTGTTGAAGACTAACGATAATTTATTTTGCATTATCTTAGTCATAATAATTCTTACTGAGCTAGTTGAGCTCACCCTTTTCCTTTTTGTTCCATTTTTTTTCTTCTCAGGAGGCGAGAATATAGCGGGAATTAGTCAGGGTGTGAAGTGATGTTTTAAGGCAGTTGTTTTAGTAGTCCTTACTATTTTGTAAAATAGTGCATCAATAATTGTAAAGAGGACTTATTTGAGTGTGGATATTGTCTAGAAGACTATTTATATTTAAACTCACAGTTATACGTTGTCGTATTTTGCACGACAATTGTATAAATGAAGTTTGTATTTAAGTTCTGTACCATATATTTGGCGACTCAGAATGGGTGATGTGTACCTATTTTGGGGGTGTCACATCATATGATTCGGTATATCAATGGTTGTGTTTGGCTCAATGGTCAAGTGCTCACAAGTTGGATGTTTGGTCACCAATTCAAGTCCTAGAAACAGCCTCTCTGTAACTAAAGCGAGGTAACATAGATCTGACCTTCTCGTTCTCCGCTATTTGTGAACGCCTTGTGCACTGGGTATGACCTTATTTATATTTAACTTCTATAGAGTAATCAACACCAACTTCACACAATGTTGAGGTCCACTATAGCGCCCACCCTTGTGTTTTGGACATATTTTGCATTCCTTTCTTGAACCACGAAGCAATTCTTTAATCGTTGCACATGCATACATCAATAATCTTGGATCATCTGATTATATTCAATATATATCTTGAACCACATAACGCTCTTCTCTGCTTAAGTCAGCAAAATAAACTCATCAAATTATTTACTCCCATTAGTGGAAGGAATGAAAAAGGCCCAACAAGATTATTTTAACTAACCCTAGCGTCAATTACCCCAGAAAGTGTCTTGAGATTAAATTTTAAAATCCAGCAGAACATCGACAAGCTATACGTATTAAAAGTGATGGTTGGATAAAAAATACACTACAATACACCTGCCTTGCAATGATATCAAAACAAACTTTACCTAGTTACCAAATTAAATGTACTGCAGCAGGCCAGTAGCCAGTAAAATACATTTGTTGACAACTAGTCCAATTAGCTACCCTACATGCCTGCATGGCATCTATTATACGACTTGTCTTTAATCTCTACTCGTACAAACTGTATAATATTTTGAAGTCTCCGTGCGAAATGGCAAATAGATATCAAAGGAGGTATAGACCACAATGACAAGTGTCAACTTTGAAAGGTGAAAACTAGAACAAATTAGGGTTAAGTTCAGATGACCACCTGAGGTTTAAGCGGTTTCCCACTTAACCACCTGTAGTCAGTAAAGCTACATTTAAACTCCCAACTTTTTGAGTTAAAGTGAATAAATGTTTTTCGTCATAACTCCGTTACTTGAGTTGGCTAAAGACTTAATTACCCTCCATGTTTACAGGCAAGGGAGCAGAGAGAATACAAAGCTTCCATCTCCCTTCTCAATAAAAAAAACAAAGATCGACCTAGTAATACGCTCAAGATCTGATCTGCTTTAATCTCAACCAAAAAAATAATCCCTCAATTAAACATTTAAGAATATTAAAAATGAAAACAAAATGAACCCAATTTTCCCATATCTAAAAACAGTTTCATGGTTTCCCAATCAAATGAACTCTGCATGTACCCAAAAATCATTGTGGTCCACGAAATGATGGAAGAATATAGACTCCAAAATTAAGCCTTGCAAATTCGCCTATATTCATGTGTTCACCCAAATCACGTTTACTGATTAGGACATCCTCCTCTGCTCCTCGTCCTCCTCTGCATTTGAAACATCCAATAGACAAGGCTGCAAGAAATGTTCCCTTATATTGTTCTTTACAGCCAAATCCCACTGCCCCTATTCCTCATCCTTGCTCTCCTCAACATCCATTAAGTCATTGCCCTTGATCTCTTCCTTTTCGACTATATCTTGTCCCCCTAAAGTTAATTCAGTACTGGCCTCTTCCAATACAAAATTGACTTCCTCGCGAGAAGACTCATTCAAACCACCATCGTCATCTTCCTTTACTTCCACCTCCAACTCCACCTTCCGAGGCTCTTCCCTCAACAGCTCCTCACGCTGAGACTTTATCAAGTACTGCAAATGAGAAGCATAATAACAGTCCACCAATTGAGCCCCTTGTTTCAATTCATTCTCCACCATATGCCAAAACAAACTAGCCCAATCCACCTTCTCTGGATGCCCATCTTTAATCAATTGCATCCAATTCCTCACCTCACCCGTTGTTATCCACGCATCCTCGTGTAAAAGCACCCAACTTGACACAAAATCCTCCATGAACGAAATAAATTCCTCGAACGATTCCTCCCAATCCAAATCCACAACTCCCTCCACCACATTAGCAGAACTCTTTTCCTTCTTTGCAGGTAAAGGCAGTTTAAAAGCCCGTGTCAAATCTGATCGATTAACTGCTATTCTAAACCCATTCACATGACTAGAATGCTTGGGAAGATCACAAGTCACAATTAACTGGGCAACAAGATCAGCTCTAATGGACTTATCAAAATTAATTTGAGCGAAATCCCACAACCCGAGACGCTTCAAGAGCTTCTCGTACTTGGGGAAATCTAAATTTTCGACAAGGGTTGTTGGTGGGTGAGGTCATTAGGAGTGGGTTGAGATCTGCAATCGGAGGGGAGGAAGACAAAAGAACATACCTGATTCTTGCTCTTCTAGCTCCTGAACTTGTGGATCTTCCTGATTAGGGTATGATTTTTCTGGGTTTTGGGGATCTTGATTTTCAAGGGTTTGTGGTGATTAAGGTTTAGAACGTAATTGTTCTTGTGGTAGAGCTGGTTGACGTCGTCGCAGGTGATGTCATTACAGTTGACTGACATTTTGGAGATGAGAGAGAGGTCGGTGGGTCGGACGTCGAAGAAAGCTATCTCTGTACGCTCTCCGCTCGAAACCATTACTGCACTAAATGTTAGAAAGGAGAGAGAAAATGGCAAGTGTAGAGAGAGGATGTAGGTGAGAGAGCTGGGTTGGAGAATAAGAGGAGAAGAGAGGAAGAAGGGTATTTCAGACATTTATCATGTTTTTTTTAATTGTTATAGCCCTTTTCATGCGCTTTTGGCGTTTAACATACACGCACGGTTAAGTTAGATGGAAAAGGTGACGTTTTCACTTCAACTCAAAAAGTTGGGAGTTTAAATGTAGCTTTACTGACTACAGGTGATTAAGTGGGAAACCGCTTAAACCTCAGGTGGTCATCTGAACTTAACCCCAAATTTAATTTTAAGCAGCATTTCCATCAGAAAAATCTTTAAAGTGTCTAAATTAGGGGTCTTTAATGATCAAGTTCCATTTTTCCATTATCTTTTATATGGGGAATATATATATCACCATAACATCACGAGGAATAATGAATATTCTTACCGGTTGGCAAGGTACGAAATGTTGAATATTGCACACAGTACTCCATGTCATAATAAAAGTCAGATGGCAGGATAGAGTTTGATTGCAAACCTAGCTGCAACACTTACAAGGTCACAAGTATTTACATGAGATGGGAACTTAACAAAAGACCAAGTTGAAGAAAATTGATGGAAAGAGTGAAACCTACCTCTCTTGCTATTTCTATTACGTTGACTTTTGAGACAATGCAGTCTAATAAATTGTCATTCATGAAAGTGGAAAAGAATAAACGCTTCTTGTCATGGAAAGAAGCCATATCCTTCATAACCTGAAGAAGAAATATAAGAGAAAAAATATATATTATTGGATAGAATGATATGACACGGTAAATTTTCAAAAGTGCAGCAAACAAGAATAGGACAACATGACGTAGATACTCACAGTGTCTTCAGCCTTATAAAACCATTGAACTCTGAAAAAATCTTCTCCATCTGTCGTTTTGAAAAATTCTAAGATCCTGCCAACATGATCTTCCCTTCCATCACCCTGAAGAAATGCTAAATATGTAAATCATATCTTGTATTGGCATAGCTGTATTGAAATCTAAATAAACGTATAAGTTCAAACATTAAAAGCCTTTCAAAGAATATTTACATCTGGAATCTATCCTACCTAACAATTGATGCTCAGTTCAAAAAACAAATTATGGACTTCATATCAGGGAAAAAGAATTCCTGATTTACCTTTGAATTGGATGCCAACACAAGTAATTATGTAACTTTGAAGAGCTTATCATGGACTTCATCTGCATTTCTATAGTTCCTAATTAGACCTTGTTTTTTGTATGAAAAAGAAGCTTTTTAAGTGTCTAAGATTATTAAACTTCTTAAAAGTATCTCTCTGGCCTAGTGACCTGATCTCATATTGAACCCTTAACAATTAACATGTTACCTATACACACATAGATAATGGAGGTTACCTGAAGAAGACAACTACATATACAGTTTATAAAAAAAAATCTAAATAGCTCCAGAACCTAAACTTGATACATGGTAGATGATGCACGCCCATTTTGATGCCTGTAAACAAATTTACTCCAAGCCTTATTCCCAAAGTAGTTGGGGTCGGTTGTCGCCGTACCGCCCTATCTAGGTCCATGTTCAGTGTGACCCTTCTTGCAAACATATCCTTCTCAACTACTTCTACCTAAGTTTTTGTCTCCCACTCCCTCTCCCCCTTTTTGTTCCCTCTAGTTATAGCAAATCACTCTAGTTACACATACTATACATTCTTTTAGGTTCTAGAACTCCAGTATTTCTTAATTTCCAAGAGATACAGGAATGTTAAATGTGCTCTATTGTGAATCATGGATAAGAAGGCATACTCTTTAAATTTCTATGGTTGCAATAATTAGAATAAAGTATAAGCAAGTACAAGAAGCTATGTTACACAGACTCGGATGCAAGGACGGATACAGGATTTATACCTAGTGGGAGCTTTGGTACAATATATAATAAAAATTATAAAATTATATAATTTAAACATAATATAGTTATCAGTATATAAATAGATATTGTATGCCAAACATCGTGAGCTTACCTTAAAACTACCATGTTATCATGTACAGAAGTTTTGTAATTTGTAAACCCTTGCTAAGTTGTTGCTGCCTTTTGCTGTCTTCTACCGTAGAAAAAAGAGGAAGGAGAAAAACCAATGTTTATTTTTTAAAATTTGATTTTATTTGAGACCCTAATCTCTAAATATTAAACCTTTTCCTTTTATATTTATTATTTTTTTAAGTGGGGACCAAGCCTAATAGCCTATGTAAAGTGTGAAAACTCATCTTCATGTGGGTAAAAGCCTATAGGATATTGGACAACATATAAACTTAGTGGAGGCCTATGGACAAAAGTGAGCATAGATTAAAGAAAAAGAAAAAAATATTAGCAAGGGGGTGGCTCCCACTGGACCACCCTAGTTTTGTCCTTGCTTAGATGTAGTGTCCGGCTGAACACAATATTTTGAAGAGTCCGACACGGGTACTCCTCAATTTTGCCAATTTAAAAATGAACAGTTCGCGTAGCATAGCCAAGAAGTTAACTATAATGAACATTTGAATTCAATAGGCAACAAATGTCAAAGAAGCTTTGTAAAATTTATGTTACTAAGAGTTATGTGATGCAATTTTACTTATCAAAAAGCTTATCAGATGCAATTATTCCTCGTATTATGCCAATGGGATTTCAGCAGTGATTCTTAACTTTAAACTTTCTTCAATTCTATATTTTAGCTAGTTCTGATTAACTCTTTACCAAGCTTAAAGACCCAATTCCCCATATTTAATTAACTCTTTTCCCAAGCTTTAAGACACAATTCCACATTTGCTCCCCCCCTCCCCCCCCCCCCCCACAAAAAAAAAAGGAAAAAAAAAGTTACTATAGCCATTCATCCTAGCACAAAATGAAACAACCAATATCATTGTTTATATGTACCACTAGCCTCCCAAGAACAACCACATATTTTGTCTTATCTTGCTTAAGTACAAGCTCTACACTTATTTCATCTTTAAACTACCAACCTCTTCGTTTTGGTCTTCACGTAGGCCAGTCTACTTAATTACTTCTCCAGAGATTTATAAATGTGGTCTTGGAGCAAAGAATATACAAAATATTAAAAAACAATATTAGAAAAGAGTTGCAACAATTCTTTAATACTAGATAACTAAGAAGCTCTACCCTTACGAATGCGCAATCTCCAATACTGAAAATACAGCCATCAACTTTGGCTTGACCATAGTGACATTCCACATTCAGAATTATTTCATCCTCTTCATCAGCACTGCATTAGTGACCATGCCAATTTTCAAAAGCAGAAACACGGCACATGAAAAAATCAGGAAAAGATTAAAGCAATAATATCGAAAGGACAAGTTAGTAAAGTTACTAGAGTATCACTCACTTTAATATCCAGCCTTGACCCTCACGTCTTTGACCCTGAAAAGTCCAAAACATACATACTCAAATTGTCAAATTCTAATGACTTCTGTAAATAAGATGATAATGAATAACATAAATTTAGAGACGAATTATGATGATACAGAAGCAATACGAAAATCTCAAACCAGGGCAAAATTGTGGTGGTTCATTAGAGTTTATACTGCTCCACTTGCCATTATGTAATCAACTTGAGGAAAAAAATTCCTAGCTTGGCCTAATTAGTTATATCAATTATTTTCCAGCTTACTAATGATATCTATATAGACTGTGCATTAGCCATCACATATTCAAAATTAGATTACATAACTCGCATATTTACAGACAAGCTATCGACTTGTAGACTGTATTAATTACCGGAATTTAAAATGGCAGTACATGGTAAAATTCACAGGGCAAGTATTGTTAGAAAAGGATAATGGTCTCTAGTAAATTTTTATACTTTAAATATGACAACACAATTTTGAGACAATTTACTCAAATTACAATAGCAAGCTCCAACTCCAGCTCTAGTCTAGTGGTACCCCTCTCGTCCTCTAACAGGGAGGTGCAAGTATCAAATCCAGTTAGGAACTTTTTTAAGATATCTCCAATAGCATGAGTGGGCCTACATTCTTTATTTAATTAAAAACATCCTCCTTTTTTGTATTTTGTAAGAATTTTGGGTCATAAAAAGATAAGCACTGAAACGACCTTACATATTAACGACCTTTCTTTGAGTAAAAGCATGAAAAATTCAAACTTCATGTTCTTGTTGAGGATGTTGCCAGTAAGCTTTTTAAGCCAAATACTGAAGAACTCATCATCCATTCGAGTTCAACAATTAAGTTGGCCACATAGATATCTATGAGTCTGAGTGAGGGTTGATATAATAAATGCTAAAGCTACAAGCAACTAGTTTGATCAAACAATAGAACTTAAACAGTCTTCTACCTAGCTTGCCTTTATAAAAGTTAAATAGAGTTTCCAAAAATATGAAGTTCTCACTTTATAGCCAAAGGATTATCAATTGTCCCTCGTCTCAATAAAGCTGTAAAATGAGCAAACAGTTCACGCTCGATTCGTACTCGCTCGACTAAAAGTTCAATTCGAGCTCGACTCAAAATATAAATGAGACAAATATGAGCAAATTTTAAAGTTCAATAAATTACTCGAACCTCCTCAAATTGTAATTTTCTATTGATACTCGGATCATATTCGTTCGAAAAGTTCAAACTGCTCGGGCTCGATTCAGAATCATAGAATCATGCTCGACTCGGTAGCTAAATGAGCCTCAATAAAACCTTATTTTATACTCGATAAATTTTATGAACTAAATCTGAACAACTTAATACTCGGATCGACTCGATTCGTTTACACCCTTGCGTTTCAGTGACACCTAGATCAAAATATGCATGAAAACTAAAATCAAAGGGAGTTTTCATTAAAATTATACAAGTCAGATTAAATTCAATGCGATTCTAAACATGGTAAACTCAATTAATAATGAACATTCACCTTCAGTTCATAACGCCAACTCCACCTTTCTCGAGCTTCCTCATCAGGAATTGGCTCCCCAACAAAAAAGGCCGCAACTTTCTGTTTTTTCGGTTTTTTCTCTGACAAAGCAATGGCTCTAGTATTCACTGGCTTCCGGTTGTGCTCTTTATTAGGCCATTCTATCAAAGAAAATTTTGATTTGACGCGATCTGCCGCAACAACCGAAAATGGTATTTTTCTTGATCTTAAGCATTTTTCACTAGTAATATTTGAACTAGACGTCTTATTCTTCATTGGGGTCCCTGTATGCTCCTTATTAGTCCATTCAAGCAAGCCATACCTTGTTTCAACATGTTCAGCCAAAGCAACAAGGGTTGTAATTTTTCTTGATCTTATGCATTTTTCACTTGTAATATCAGACCCAGACGTCTTAGTCTTCATTGGGGTTGGGGTCCCTTTATGCTCCTTAATAGGCAATTCACTCAAAGCAGACTTCTTTTCAACATGTCCATCCCCAACAACACGAAATGGAATTTTCTTTGATCTCAAGCACTTTTTACTAACGATACTCGAACCATTTTCGTCCAAATTGCTCTCATTTCTCACCGGTGACTTCATTTCCGGCAGTACTTTCACACGAAACGCTACTGTTCTAGATCTTAAGCATCTCTCACTCGTACTAATTTCACTATCTCCAGAAGCAACTTCCATTTTTCTGGAAGACCGTTTCTCCTTCACCGCTGTTGATTGCTCCGGCAATGCTAACAATTCTCCTTCCAAATTCGATGAAAACCTCGGAGACTTCCTTAAGCACTTCCTCAAAACCGAATCTTCAACTGATTCACAAAATGTAGCCTTCCGTTTCTCCGGAAAACTCTTACACTTCAATGCACCATCAGATTTACTCAAATTAACATATTTACAATCACTAACCCGTGAAATTAATCGCGGAGATCTTCGCAAGCACTTTATACTTGCAATTGGAGGCAATGCAAGTGGAATCGAGTCGAGATCTTCATTATCGGAGCTTCTGTACTCGTTCGCCGTGCTCCGTGGAGATCTCTGGTAGCATTTCCGAGCTGAGAAATTAGGATCGTATATATTCAATGGAACAGGCTCAATTACCTGCAATGAGAGAGCTAATTCGTCCGATTTAGGCGTTTTTTGCTTTCTCTTTGTAGTGATAGCATTGGATTTAGCTGGAGCTGAAGAGAATCTGGGAGATTTTCTTCTAATGAGCAACTCCATTTCTGCTGTTGGGTTGATTTGGTCTAGGGTTTGGCCTTGAAGAGGGAGATGGTGGAAGGGTATAGATGTAAATTTCAGCGGAGCGGAGAAGAAATGGGATGAGATGAGATGGGAGGAGAGAGAAAGTGTGGGTGATGAGATGATGCAGACTGAGTCAGTAGTAAAAGAAAATGTCAATGAGAGAGAATTGAAAATGGCGGGAGTTTTTGTCTTTTTGTTGATTGAACGTAGATCCAGAAATTCTTTCAAATAATGCAAGCAAGATTAACATAAATTTTGTGTATAAAACCTACAAATTCAAAATTTAATTTTAAGGGGTGAAATTATGTTATTAAAATTTTATTAAATTGTTTTATTTAAATTTGGCTAAAGCACATTTTCTAATTGTTATTTTAAAGTCAAAAAAGTTATCGAGACAACAAATTTAATTTAAAATTTTAATATAGACCAAATAAAATTAATTGATCATATCAATAGCAATACTAACATGCAATTAAAGTTGATAAAATCAAAATAAAAAATAGATAACGATATAAATGAATTGAGTCGAGTCGAATATTGATATGTTCGTATTTGGTTCACAAAATTTATCGAGTATAAAATAAAGTTTAATTTAGGCTCGTTTAACTATCGAATCAAGTACGATCTCAAATCGAGTCAGAGCAGTTTGAATTTTCGAACGAATATGATCCGAGTATCAATAGAAAATTACAATTTGAAGATATTTGAGTAATTTATTAAATTTTAAATTTTGTTCATATTTAAATCATTTATATTTCAAGTTGAGCTCGAATCGAACTTTTAGGTCGAGCGAATACGAATCGGACCCGAAGTGTTTGTTCATTTTACAACCTTAAACATAGATGTTAAATGTTATATATATTTAGTCCTTTTACACTAACCGAGGAATTCCGACCAGTCTAGCAACCGGCCTAAATTTATTTTATTTTATTTTTTGCTTTGACTCCAAAAAAAATGTATAGTGTTTTTTTAACTGAAATTTTTATAGATTTTAGTGATTTAGGTGTAATTTAAATACATATAAAAAACAATGTTACACAGACTATATAACACTATTTTTTATATGTATCCAAATTATACCAAAATCACTGAATTTTGTATAAATTTCAATTGGAAAAAATATTATACATTTTTTGGAAGTTAAAGCAAAAAAATAAATAATTATAAGAATTTTCGGTCCCCCATAGAATACAATCCTGTGGTGCATACCCCTTTATTTTACATACCCTACTTGTCATTTTTAGCGACGAATCGAACGACGATTTAGTCCATCGTGTATATCAAAAAACTATCGTCTTAACTTTTAAATATATATATATAGGTGGATCATATATATTTAAATATAAAAAATATATGTGAAAATAATGTAATGCTGAGGGAGTCAGTCAAGTCCACTTTTTATGACATGTTTCAGTTAACTTGAGAGCAGATCCTATATCCCTAATTTTCATGTCCCCTTGTGTCCCTTCACTTAAAGTTTGACACCTAGTCTTTTACTTAACACTAATTAATTCTAAAATTAAATAAAAGGACATGTGTCAAAATTTAAGTGGGGGGACACAAGAGGGATAAAAAATTTGGGGATAGAGGATCTGCTCTCAGTTAGGGGTGTTCAAAATAATCGGGTTTTTTAGTTTTTTGGTTTTCCGGACCGGATCGGACCGATCGGTTCGGTATAAAAAAAATCGGCCCAGTTCGGTATAAAAAAATCGGTATATATCGGTATTTCAATACCGGTTTAGGTTCGATATTTTTATGGTTCGGTTTTACCGAACCGGACCGGTATATATCGGTTTTCTAATTTTTTATTATTATTAATAATTTATTATTAATAATAATAAAATTAATAATAATATTAATAAAAATAATATTAATATTAATAATAATAAATAATAATAATAATAAAATAATAATAAAAATAATAATTATATTAATTTTCGGTAAAAATTAGTACCGATATCGGTTCATGAAATTGGTTACTATCGATGTTCGGTTCGATTCGGACCGATCTGATTCGGTTTTTTACCGATGAACACCCCTACTCTCAATTAACTTTAGTTGCATGGAGCAGCTTTTTTCGAGGAGAGTTGGAACTTGGAATGTACTTCTCGTACAAATAATTTTATAATTACAAATGTGCTTTAATTATTTTTAAACATAAAGTTAATGTAAAACCCCAACTTTTATGAATAAAAATAAATTTTTTATAATTATCATTTTTTTGAATATTATGGAATAAATTTGATTTAATGTTATAGTTGTGGGTAATATTTATAAATTTTGCAAAGTACGTAAGTTGTTATATAATATTCGATTGGTCGGGGAATATTCGTTTTAACAGAAAATATTCGTACAACGGCACAATCATTGGTGGACCCCACAACAGAATTATTGTCGGATTGAGAAAACGATAAAAATATTTTATTGAAAATAACGGCGGAAATTTTACCGTTGATACTGTTGAACTACTCGGCAGTAAAAGTACAGTAATACGCGTGGTTGCATAGTAGCACACGGTATTAATTATTGATGCTTACGTGAGAAGTCATTTAGTTTTTTATTCAATTATTGTCGATATTTTTTTATATTATTAAATCAATAATTAAGATGACAGAGTTATTAATTTTATTATTTGCAATATTAACGATGTCTAGAAGTTCTGCCAAGGAGAGGTTTGGTCACCTAATTACGCGCCAATAGGGAGAAATCCTTATTAGAAAGCCTCCTCTTTTCTGGGAACGACCTGATCGATTAATATTGTGAATTATAATAATGATGATAAATGTTATTAGTGAAGCCAATTTCTTTTATAGCTTAAGCATTAGTAAGTTTTTTTTCCAACTAAACAGGAAAGAAACCCTTTTTGGTGTTAAATGAAAATTTATTTTCCAATAATAAGATTTTAATGAAGAAGTGTATATTGTTCCTGATTGGTTCGTGATATCAACGGATGTTGATTATACCATGAAGCTCATTTTAATATTGTTATGTAGTTCATATTATTTTTTATTACCCACCAACATTTATTTATAATTTAGTGACAATATGTTAGATTTTCTTTTAGATTACAATTATTGGCTTTGATTGATGTCTTGGTTTTGAACTTCCAGGAACCCCATAATTGCATGAAAAGTCTTTGGGGAGTGGGGGTGACATCACGGGTTAGTAAAGAAAAAAATGGTGGCATCAATTGGTGGGATTATATATATATATATATATATATATATATATATATATATAATATTATATAAGTTTTGTTTTATTAGTATTATTAATGTAATAAAATAGAAAAACTTTTTATATAAAACAGAATACTTTTATAAAGTTATTCGTTTTATTAGATTATAAATAGAATATATTATATTTTATTGTAAACCAATCTAGACCGTCCGTTTAAAGTAAATCGATCTGGACCATTCATGGGTTGGTTACTATTCATTCCATTATTCTATAAATAGAAGCTCAGTCCTTCATTATTTTTTACGAATTTACTAAAACTCTAGAGAGAGAACCTATAGAGAGAAAGAAGTAAAGTATTTTGCTACTTCACTACTCTGATATCAAGTTTCTTTTACGGTAAAGGGTATTATTTCTTTTGTATTCATGAAGAGAACTTCTGTTATTCCATTCGTTATTATTCTGTTGGAACATCCTGTCTATGCATTTTACGCCGGACCTGGTTCCGTCTTTATTATTATGTTGGAATATCCTGTCTGTGCGTTTTACGCCGGACCTAGTTTTGTTTTTATTATTCTGTTGGAATATCCTGTCTGTGCGTTTTACGTCGGACCTTGTTTCGTCTTTATTATTCTGTTATAATATTTTGTCTGTGTGTTTTACGCCAGACCTGATTCCGTTATTTATTATTCTGTTGGAATAACCTATTTATGCGAAGTACCGCATGCATGGTGATTTCTGTTGTTATTCCATTCTTTATTATTCGGTTGGAATATCCTGTCGGTGCGTATTACGCCTGACCTGGTTCTGTTATTTATTATTATGGTGGAATAACCTGTCTATGCGAAGTACCACATGCATGGTGATTTCTTTTATTATTCCATTCTTTATTATACTCAGTTGGTTAAAATTTTGACTTCTATACTCCATAAAATTGGTGGAATATCCTTGATATTTGCGCTTTATCTAATATCTTTTCGTGAAAATATTCTTCTAAGCATTCTTAAATTTTACTCTACAAAGAAGTATCATGTTGACAATTTGGACGTTATTAGTTCCTGAATAAATTATTTCTTGAACTTGTTTTATTGGATTCTTATATCATTGTCATCATCCTCATATTTATATTTTGTTGAAAGTCATTTGTGGCCTGTAGTGCATAGATGGACTTGGTATGATTATGACCAGGGATTATTCGGTGTAATCATGACCGTAATGTTACAAATGATGTGGTAAAAGTCCTCATTGGCCTGTAGTGCATTGATGGACAGTTGTTGGCATGATCATGACCATTGATGAATACACGAATATCTTTGGCCCGTAGTGCATGGATAATTTGTGGTTGTGATACTTATGAATATCCTTGGCCGTAGCGCAGGGATGAGGTGGATTATTTATTAAGCTAAGTCCCAGCGATAAAAGTGATGAAAAACCTTTTAAATCATAAAAGATAGTAGATTTTATTTTATACTTGACTCTTGTAATGGATTGCATGTTTCGCTGTAGTTAAACTTGATGTCTATTGTATTTTATTAGTTTAACACTGTTGAAGACTAATGATAATTTATTCTGCATTATCTTAGTCATAATATTTCTTACTGGGTTAGTTGAGCTCACCCTTTCTTTCACTGTTCTCTTTAGGAAATAAGAACGCAGCCGGGACAAGTCGGGGAATGGAGTGACGGTCCAGATGATAGTATTAGTAGTCATCACTATTCTGTTAAATAGTATGACAATAAATGTAATGAGGACTTATTCTGAGAGTGGATATTATTTAGAAGACAATATTTGTATTAAAACTCACAGCTTTCTTGTTGTATATTAAAGATTGTATTTGTATTTTGTACCGTGTATTTGGCAACTCAGAATAGGTGATGTATACCTATTTTGGGGGCATCACAGTTGGTATCAAAGCTTAGGGATATGATCCCTGACTGAGACTGTGAGACAAGAACTAGGAGGGGAGAGATGGTGAATTCCTTCGCTAGTATGACCTACCTAAGTTTATTTGATATTTAATTGGTCAGTCAGAGTATATGGATAATATGTGATATGTTAATTAACCCTTATTTTGTGGCAGTGTTTGAAAATAGCATCCGAGAATGTTGAGAACATCAATGGAGCACAGGAGACCGTTGAGTCTCCACAGATCAATAACTAGGACAATGTGCATCAGGAAGGCGACAATCCTCATGCAAACAACAACACTGACCAAATGATGAATGATGGAATATTCCGATGCTTCATGCAATTAATGCAACATTAGGCGAGAGCAGCTCTTGTCCAAAATGCAGGTGGAAACACTGGCAACTCTCGGATGGTCACCGCCAAGCAGTTCAAGGAGCTGGGACCACCGAAGTTTTTGGAGAGCCAAAACCACTTAAGGCGAAGACGTGGATAAAATAGATCAACAAGATATTTGATGTCTTGGGTTGCTCCGAGGAGCAAAAGGTTCCCTTTGCCACCTTCATGTTGCGGGCAGAGGCAGATTACTAGTGGGATTCCCGGTTTGCGTCCCATTTGGTTGATAATGAGGATAGAATGACGTGAATGTTTCTAAGAGGTTTAAAACCTAAGATACGTCAATATCTTATCTCTCATAAACTGTTTTTGTATTAATATGTTGTTAATAGGTCTCAGTTATTGGAGCGCGATAATGAGTCAACCCAACCAAAAGAGAGCAGCCGGCAAAATGATAATACCAGTGATAACAGTCATCGAAGCGGTGACAATAAGCGTGGAGGGAATCAACATGCCAGAAATGGTAACCTCTTCGGTGGTAATTATAGCCAAAATAATAAGAATGGACATTTAAAGAAGAGGAGATTCAACAATGATGGAAAGACGTCAGAACCAGCACCCATGGTTAAGGAAGGAGAACGACCACCTATCATATGCTTCAAATGCGGAGGGGAAGGACACATCAGTCCAAACTGCGCGATACCGTCCAAAGTATGTTATAATTGTGGAAGAGAAGGTCACTTAGCCCGATTTTGTCGTTCAACGAAGACAGGTTCAGCTAGGATGGAGGCACCAAAGGACGTCCCAGAAAAGTCAAAGCCAGTAGTGCAAGGGAGAGCGTTTGTCGTGACCTCCCAGAAAGCAAGGAACCCAAATGAGGTCATCACGGGTAAGCTTATCATAAAATCTAGCAAAGTATATACCTTATTTGATACCGGTTCTACCAATTCCTTTATTTCTCCTACTTGCGCTCAATGTTTAAATTTGACTTCGGAGAAATTGGACTTTTACCTATCTGTTGAAACTCCATTGGGAGAAACCTTCATTACATCCACTGTTTATAAGTCTTGTTTGGTTCAAATCGGTACCCTCACATTACCTGTTAATCTTATTTCATTGAAAATACTTGCATTTGACGTAATTCTAGGGATTGATTGGTTAACTACTCATCATGCAAAAATTGATTATTTTTGTAAGGTTGTTAGCTTTAATATTCCTAACCAACCTATTATGCGAATTTAAGCAACCAAACCATTAAAATCAATCACTGTCATCTCAAGCCATAAAGTTATTCGTTTATTGAAAAATGGTTTTCAAGCTTTCTTAGTTCATGTCACGGATCTAAACAAAAATACGTCAGTTTTGAATAATATTTCTATTGTTAATGAATTTCCTGACGTATTCCCTAAAGAACTTCCTGGCCTACCCCCCTGAGCGTGAAATTAAATTTTGTATCTACCTTGAACCCGGTACAAAACCCATTTTCAAAGCCCCGTATCGAATGGCTCCTATTGAACTTCAGGAATTAAAAACCCAACTGCAGGAATTGTTAGACATTGGCTTTATTCATCCTAGTACTTCTCCTTGGGGTGCTCATGTCCTATTCGTGAAGAAGAAAGATGGGAGTATGCGACTTTGTATTGATTATCGGGAGTTGAATCATGTCACCATAAAAAATAGGTACCAATTGCCACGTATTGATGACCTGTTTGACCAGTTGCAATTCGCCAAATTCTTTTCAAAGATTGATCTTCGTTCCGGATATCACCAATTGAAGATTAGAATCGATGACATTCCAAAGACGGCTTTCAGAACTCGGTACGGGCATTATGAATTCCTAGTCATGTCTTTTGGATTGACTAATGCTCCTGCTACCTTCATGGATATGATGAACCGAGTATTCAAGGAATATTTGGATCACTTTGTGGTCGTCTTTATTGATGACATCCTTATTTATTCCAAAAGTCGTGAAGATCATGAGCAACACTTGAGGCTGATACTTCAAAAGCTTCGTGAATATAAGCTTTATGCCAAGTTAAAGAAATGTGAGTTCTGGCTTGAGGAAGTAGCATTCCTTGGGCACGTGGTATCAAGTCATTGAATATCTGTTGACCCGATAAAGATTGAAGCCATTTAAAGCTGGGAACAACCTAAATCAGTGACCGAAGTACGTAGCTTTCTCGGCTTAGCTGGTTATTATCGGAGATTCGTAGAAGGGTTTTCTCGAATCGCTACTCAATTAACTCAGCTGACTCGGAAAGATATAAAATTCGGTTGGAGTGAGGAATGTGAGAAGAGTTTTCAAGAACTCAAGAGAAGACTCATTTTAGCACCTGTTCTAACAATACCATCTGGCTCGGAGGGATTTGTCATCTACAGTGATGCTTCAGACAAAGGGTTAGGATGTGTTCTCATGCAACATGATAAAGTCATAGCCTATGCCTCTCGACAACTCAAAGAATATTAGAGGAATTATCTTACTCATGATCTAGATTTGGCAGCTGTTGTCTTCGCACTTAAAATTTGGAGACATTACTTGTATGGGGAGAAAGTGGAGATCTTTACAGATCATAAAAGCCTTAAATATTTTTTCACTCAAAAGGAACTCAACATGCGACAGCGATGTTGACTTGAACTGTTGAAAGATTATGATCATACCATCCAATACCATCCTGGAAAAGCGAACGTGGTAGCTGACGTATTGAGTAGAAGATCATATGCGAGTACTAGTGCGATATTGTCAACGCAAAGGCCCATTTTGTATGACTTGCAAAGGATGGAGATAGAGATAAAGACTCCAGGGACCCACGTGATGATGGCGAATATACGAGTAGAACCGATTTTAATCGATAAAGTTAAAGCTTCTCAAGCTGCAGACCTGGAGCTGATGCATATGAGGAAAAAAGTACAAGAATGTGGTATGCCGGAAGTAAGAATCGATGAAGAAGGAATACTTCGAGTCAAATCCAGACTTTGTGTTCCTAACGACCCTGATTTAAAGTATAAAATCATGATGGAGGCGCACAACACACCGTTTGCAATCCATCCTGGGAGTACCAAAATGTATTATGATCTTCGACATACATTTTGGTGGGCCAATATGAAGAGGGAGATAGCGCTGTTTATCTGAAGGTGTTTAACTTGTCAACGAGTCAATGCGGAGCATCAAGTACAAAAAGGTCCATTGTAACCACTTGAAATTCCAGAATGGAAGTGGGAACACATTACTATGGATTTCGTTATTGGTCTTCCCAAGGTTTCTCAGGGTATAGATGCAATTTGGATCATTGTTGATAGATTGACCAAGTCTGCTCATTTCTTACTTATATGAGAAACTTATACACTTGAACGTCTTGCTCGTATGTACATAAACGAGGTTATAAGATTGCATGGTATGCCAGTATCCATAGTTTCTGATCGAGACCCAAGATTCACTTCATGATTTTGGGTTAGTTTGCAAAAAATTATGGGCATGGATTTACGATTTAGTTCGGCATATCATCCTCAAACGGAGGGACAATCAGAGAGGACTATTCAAACTCTTGAAGATTTATTAAGACTAAATGTCCTTGACTTCAAGGGAAGTTGGGACAAGTTCTTACCATTGGTGGAGTTTTCATACAACAACAGTTATCAAGCAAGCATTGACATGGCTCCATTCAAAGCATTGTATGGAAGAAAGTGTCGTTCTCCAGTATGCTGGGATGAGGTGGGTGAAGCAACGTTGTTGGGACCGGAATTAGTACGCATGACTACAGAAAAGATACAAACGATCCGGCAACATATAAAAACCTCAAAAAATCGACAAAAGAATTATGCTGATCTTTATCGAAACGACGTGGAATTCGATATTGGAGATCATGTGTTGTTGCGTGTTGCTCCATGGAAAGGAGTTACGAGATTTGGAAAGAGAGGAAAGCTCAATCCTCGATTCATTGGCCCATTTTTAATCCTCGATCGAGTAAGGATTGTAGCCTATAGACTCGCTTTACCGCCAAGTATGTCTCGTGTTCATAACGTTTTTCATATATCCATGTTACGTAAATATTAGAAAGACCCGAACCACATTATTAAGTTAGAACCGGACAAAATAGTGGAAGATTTAACGTATGAAGAGGTTCCGGTTCAAATCTCGGATAAGAAGGAACATATTCTACGCTCCAAAGTTATACCTCAAGTCAAAATTTTATGGAGGAACCACGATGTTGAGAAAATGACCTGGGAGTTAGAATCTGAAATGAAATGAAGGTATCCTTACCTCTTCGACATACCAGGTACGTACCCTAATTTCGAGGGCAAAATTTCATAAGAAGGGGAGATTGTAAGACCCCAACTTTTATGAATAAAAATAAATTTTCTATAATTATCATTTTTTTGAATATTATGGAATAAATTTAATATAATATTATAGTTGTGGGTAATATTTATAAATTTTGCAAAGTATGCAAGTTGTTATATAATATTCGATTGGTCGGAGAATATTCGTTTTAACAAGAAATATTCGTACGACGGCACAATCATTGGTGGACCCCACAACAGAATTATTGTCGGATTGAGAAAACGACAAAAATATTTTATTGAAAATAACGGCGGAAATTTTACCGTTGATACTGTTGAACTACTCGATAGTAAAAATACAGTAATACGCGTGGTTGCATAGTAGCACACGGTATTAATTATTAATGCTTACGTGAGAAGTCATTTAGTTTTATTCAATTATTGTCGATATTTTTTTATATTATTAAATAAATAATTGAGATGACAAAGTTATTAATTTTATTATTTGCAATATTAACAATGTCTAGAAGTTCTGCCAAGGAGAGGTTTGTTCACCTAATTACGCGCCAATAGGGAGAAATCCTTATTAGAAAGCCCCCTCTTTTCTAGGAACGACATGATCGATTAATATTTTGAATTATAATAATGATGATAAATGTTATTAGTGAAGCCAATTTTTTTTATAGCTTATGCATTAGTAAGTTTTTTTTTTCCAGCTAAACAGGAAAGAAACCCTTTTTGGTGTTAAATGGAAATTTATTTTTCGATAATAAGATTTTAATGAAGAAGTGTATATTGTTCCTAATTGGTTCATGATATCAACGGATGTTGATTATACCATGAAGCTCATTTTAATATTTCTATGCACTTCATATTATTTTTTATTACCCACCAACATTTATTTATAATTTAGCGACAATATGTTAGATTTTCTTCTTGATTACAATTATTGGCTTTGATTGATGTCTTGGTTTTGAACTTCCAGGAACCCCATAATTGCATGAAAAATCTTTGGGGAGTTGGGGGTGACATCACGGGTTAGTAGAGAAAAAAAATGGTGGCATCAATTGGTGGGGTTATATATATATAATATTATATAAGTTTTATTTTATTAGTATTATTAATGTAATAAAACAGAAAAGTTTTTTTATATAAAATAGAATACTTTTATAAAGTTATTCGTTTTATTAGATTATAAATAGAATATATTATATTTTATTATAAACCAATCTGGACCGTCCGTTTAAAGTAAATCGATCTGAACCGTTCATGGGTTGGTTACTATTCATTCCATTCTTCTATAAATAGAAGATCATTCCTTCATTATTTCTTACGAATTCACTGAAACTCTAGAGATAGAAACTATAGAAAGAAATAAGAAAAATATTTTGCTACTTCACTACTATGATATCAAGTTTCTTTTACGGTAAGGGGTATTATTTCTTTTGTATTCATGAAGAGAACTTCTGTTATTCCATTCGTTATTATTCTGTTGGAACATCTTGTCTATGCATTTTACGCCGGACCTGGTTCCGTCGTTATTATTCTGTTGGAATATCCTGTCTGTGCATTTTATGCCGGACCTGGTTCCGTCTTTATTATTCTGTTGGAATATCCTGTCTGTGAGTTTTACGTCAGACCTGATTTCGTTATTTATTATTATGTTGAAATAACCTGTTTATGCGAAGTACCGCATGCATGATGATTTTTGTTGTTATTCCATTCTTTATTATTCGATTGGAATATCCTGTCGGTGCGTATTACGCCTGACCTGGTTCTATTATTTATTATTCTGTTGGAATAACCTGTCTATAAGAAGTACCGCATGCATGGTGATTTCTTTTGTTATTTCATTCTTTATTATACTCAGTTGGTTAAAGTTTTGACTTCTATACTCCATGAAATTGGTGGAATATCCTTGATATTTGCGCTTTATCCAGTATCTTTTTGTGAAAATATTCTTCTGAGTATTCTTAAATTTTACTCTACAAAGAAGTATCATGTTGACAATTTGGACGTTATTAGTTCCTGAATAAATTATTTCTTGAACTTGTTTTATTGGATTCTTATATCATTGTCATCATCCTCATATTTATATTTGTTGAAAGTCATCTGTGGCCTGTAGTGCATAGATGGACTTGGTATGATTATGACCAGGGATTATTCGGTGTAATCATGACCGTAATGTTACAAATGATGTGGTAAAAGTTCTCATTGGCCTGTAGTACATTGATGGACAGTTGTTGGCATGATCATGACCATTGATGAATACATGAATATCTTTGGCCCGTAGTGCATGGATAATTTATGGTTGTGATACTTATGAATATCCTTGGCCGTAGCACAGGGATGAGGTGGATTATTTATTAAGCTAAGTCCCATCGATAAAAGTGATGAAAAACCTTTTAAATCATAAAAGATAGTAGATTTTATTTTCTACTTGACTCTTTTAATGGATTGCATGTTTCGCTGCAGTTAAACTTGATGTCTATTGTATTTTATCAGTATAACACTGTTGAAGACTAATGATAATTTATTCTGCATTATCTTAGTCATAATATTTCTTACTGGGTTAGTTGAGCTCACCCTTTCTTTCACTGTTCTCTTTAGGAAATAAGAACGCAGCCGGGACTAGTCGGGGAACGGAGTGACGGTCCAGATGATAGTATTAGTAGTCCTCACTATTCTGTTAAATAGTATGACAATAAATGTAATGAGAACTTATTCTGAGAGTGAATATTGTTTAGAAGACAATATTTGTATTAAAACTCACAGCTTTCTTGTTGTATATTAAAGATTGTATTTGTATTTTGTACCGTGTATTTGGCGACTCAGAATAGGTGATGGTTACCTATTTTGGGGGCGTCACAGTTAATATAAATTCTTTTAATTTTAATCCATAAATTGATCACTATTGTAAATTATTTTTAAAAATACTTATTTTTTTCTAAATTTAATGTCAAGTTTTAACTTTTTAAAGTTAAATTAACCGTTTTTTAAAATAATTTTTATACTATTTCTTTTCAAAATGTAGGTGAAGAGATTGTAACAAAATACATATATACTATTTATTATTAACTCCAAATTTTATAATTTAAAAAATATATTTATATACGTTTTATTATTAATTTTAAATATAATTATTTTGACTTAAAAAACAAATAGAATTGAGTATTTAATTTTGGATGGATAGAATATTTCTTATTATAAAATTTCTTATTTTATAATATTTGATTAATCATCTCATTTTGAGTGGATTACAAGTTCAGACTTACCGTAAATTAAATAATTTTTTAAAATAGATAAACTATGTTTTAAATAAGTTGTATATAGAGAAATATAATTACTAAGGGGCTGTTTGTTTAGAACTTAATGGGTCTGAATGGCTGGATCGGTAAGTGGCTGAATCATTAAGTGCGTTTGTTTTGAAAAAAAATCGTCTGAATGGCTGAATCGGTCAGATGCGTCGGCTGAATGGTTAAGGCCGAATTTTTGGTCTGAATGGCTGAATGGTTGGCTGAATGAAGTAAAAAAAATTAAAAATAATAATAAAAATAATAAAAAAATATTAACTATTATATTATGTAATATTAAATAAATTTACAACAACTTTGATTTTTTTCAGAGGGGTAAAATATTAAAAATATGTCATTCAGATCTTTAAGATATGTTAGTTATCAAACAGTTTTTTTCATTCAGATTCAGCTCATTCAGATTCAGATTCAGATTCAGATTCAGCAAATTCAGATTCAGATTCAGATTTATTCAATTTTTATCAAACACCCCCTAAAGCACGTTTGATTTTAAAAAGTATCAATCGCTCTTAAATAAGGAAGTAGTTAGCATAAAGTTTATTTTTGAGTAACTTGGTCAATTGGCCAATAAAGTGCTGACATGCAGACGACTCTATTGGTATCAGTATTCTATTGGCCAATTGATCAACTCACCAAAAAACAAATTTCATGCTAACCGGATACATATTTATATTTTGGTACGTTTAGTCATTATTAGTGTATTGAAAAAGTGCATTAAAACTTGTAAATTGTGTTTCCATTTAAAATAAGTTATGTTTAAATAATCAAAAGTTTTAAGGGATTTGTTATAAGTTTTTTGAAATGATCATCTTAAATACCAGTAATGCAAGTCGATCATTTTAATAAATTATATTCATTGACCAGTGAATATTAATTGACCTAGTGAATTAATTTTTATTATTTTTTAATAGTTTTTATATATTTTTTTAATATTAAAATTAACCATTTGAGAAATATTGTAACTAAACTTTATTATGTTTTAGTTCATAGAAAATGAGATTTTTAAATTTTTTATTAATTATTAATAATATATATTTTTATATATTAATGACGTCACTAAGTCAATAACGGTTCGATCACAGGTTGAACCAATGATTCATTTATTTAATATATTTTTCGATTCGATGATCGATTTTGATCTGAAAATCTTGTAATCAAGTACCCAAGACAATAATCTAAATTTAAGTGGATATCTTACATGAGATGTATAACAAGCACCCTCTTAAATTTGTTTGAACTCCAAAAATTTACGTGGGTAACTTGGCAAGTCTAAGAACGAAGAGAATAGAAAATTAATACTAATAAAGTATGGTATGAAGAAATGCGACAAGTGGGAAATGATTTATTGAGATGTTATATTATAAATCATGATGGATATTCATCTAAATTACTAGATATTTGATTATTAGTAATAGAAAATGATCATATTGTATAATTTAAGTTTGGTAAAAGATATGCAATTTACTAGTTGTTGCTATTGTGAGTATTTGACATTAATTCAATATTATTGAGTATATTTTTTGTAATATTAACATGAACTCAAGATTACTGAGTATTTGACCTGAATTTAGATTATTAAAATATCCTTATACTAATTTTAGTTGAATGATTCATCTTATGATTATTGTCAAATATAATTAATAATCATCAAAATATTATCAAACTAATTAATTATGTATTATTTAGTAAATTGTATTAGATTTTTTAACATGTTTATAAAATAATAATTCAACGTTATCAGCGAAAACTTGCACTATGCCTCTCTTACCTTAAAGAAGACGATTATCTACATTAGTCAAAAGAATGAATCAGGATCCTCTATGAGGATTTCTATGTGAGGATCTTGTGAGGGTTTTGTTGTGGGGTTGACAACACATTAAAAAGGAGATCCATCAACTCACAAACTTTATCAAGAAATTTTAAAAAATTATATGTAAAAATAAACGCGTTTGATGGCTTCTAATTTTCTGTCAACTTGTAAAAAAAATTCTTATCAAAACGTTGTGAGCCATTGAATCTCTTTTTTAATGTGTTGTCAACCCCACAACAAAACCCTCACAAGATCCTCACAGAGAAATCCCCATAGAGGATCATGATTCCAAAAGAATTGAATTGCATCGTTCATGTTGAGACTTATGACTCATAACTGAGAAGTTCTTGAAAAAGGCTAAGTGCGGATCGGAGCACTGGTCCATTGATTGTTGAATCAAATGGTTGGTGGTGTGTGTGGGGGGGGGGTGTAGCCCCTCCACGGTACGGTACGGTGTTGAAAAAGACATTATGGGTATTTTAGCTATAATGTGAATTAGGGTTTGAATAGGAGTAACACTTATATATACTCTCTATTGTAAAATCATATGTACTCAGTGAATAATAAAAAGGAACTCCACTCCCGTAGACTACCCAAATCGGGGAACCACGTAAATCTCTATGTTAATTCTTTACCGTCGTGTGCGTGTGTATGATCGAATTCTAACAAATTGGTATCAAAGTTTGGGTTTAATTAAACAAGCGAAGAACGATGGCATCGAGTTTGTTTGTTACAAAGTTCGATGTGATGAACTTTGACGGGACTTGAAATTTCAGACTCTGGCAACAAAGGGTAAAAGATATGTTAGTGCAACAGGGATTGATGAAGGAGTTGAAGAAGAAACCAACGACCATATGAACTTCAGTCTAAGGTGGTGAGTACAATTCGTTTGTGTCTTGCAGACGAGATTATGTATCACGTGATTGGTGATGAATCACCATCGGGTGTCTGGACTAAATTGGAATCCAGGTATATGTCAAAGTCGTTGACAAACAAACTGTTTCTAAAGCAGAAGTTGTTTAGTCTAAAGATGGTCGAGGGTTCCGAAATGATTCAACATATTCATAACTTTAATCAGATTATGAGCGATTTGTTAAGGATTGAGGTAAAATTCGAAGAGGAAGATCAGGCACTGATATTGTTATGTTCCTTACCGGTTTCCATGAAGAATCTTGTTACAACCCACCTATTGGGGAAAGAGACTCTGAAATTGGAGGAAGTCACTTATGCTTTATTGATGTATAACCAGCGCATACAATAAACCGAGGGTATTTCGAGTGAAGGACTGGTGGCAAAAGGGGTAGAGAAACATAAAACGGAAAGAGGAAAATTAGGAGCGCATGGGAAATCAAAGTCAAGAGGAAAGACTCCTGAGCCAAAGGAGTTTAAATGTGTTTCAAGTGTCACGAGATAAGACACTACAAGAAAAACTGTCTGTATAGGAAGAAGAATGAGGAAACATGAACAAGGAAGAAAACAGAATCAGTAAAATCTGCAAACGTTGTGGAAAAGTCATTGGATGATGGGGATATGTTGTCAGTTTCAACAAACACATACGTGGCAGACTCATGGATTCTAGATTCAGTATGTCCATTTCATATGTCACCTAACAGGGAGTGATTCGACACTTACATGTCTGTGAATTATGGTACTGTTTTAATGATGCTTCATGTAATGTCACTGGAATAAGCACGGTGAAGATTAAGATGTTTGATGGGGTTGTGAGAACTCTGGTTGAAGTTAGGCATGTTCTAGGTTTAAGGAAGAATCTGATTTTATTGGAAACCTTAGACTCTAATATTATGAGTATAAAACAGGTGGTGGAGCCATGAAAGTGATGAAAGGTGCTCTGGTGATTATGAAAGGTTCTAAAGTTAGTGAAAATATATATCGTTTGATAGGGAGTACAGTTGTAGGTGGAGCTGCTGCCACTAAAGCTGATGATACTTCGTTGGGGCATATGCAGTTAGAGCATATGAGGGAATGTGGGATGCTGGAATTACACAAAAGAAATATGTTGAAAGGGGTGAAATCGTGCAATCTTAATTTATAAAAGTTTTGTGTTTTGGGAAAATAATGTAAGGTGCAATTTAGGAGTGCAATGAACAAAACTAAGGGAATACTTAACTATGTGCATTCTGATGTTTTGGGACCAGTGAGGGTAACTTCAAAAGTAGGATCTATGTATTTCGTGACCTTCATCAATGATTTTTTATGGAAAGTTTGGGTGTACTTCATGTGACACAAGTCTGAGGTTTTTGAGAAATCCAGAGTATGGAAAGCTGAAGTGGAAAATCAAACAGGGAGACAAATTAAGTGTCTCAGATCAGATAATGGGACAGAGTACAAGTATGAGCCATTTCAGAAGTTTTGTGAGAAGCATGGGACTTAACATTATTGGACTGTTAGGAAGACACCACAAAAAAATGGGGTGGTAGAAATAATAAACAGAACTATTGTGACGCCCCCAAAATAGGTATACATCACCCATTCTGAGTCGGCAAATACATGGTACAGAAATAACTATAACTTCGTTAATACAATTGTCTTGCAAATTACGACAACATATAAACTGCGAGTTTAAATAAAAATATTATCTTCTAGACAATATCCACACTCAGATAAAGTCCTCATTATAATTATTGATACACCATTTTACAAAATAGTGAGGACTGCTAAACAACTGTCTAAAACCATCATTCTACACTCCGACTACTTTCCGCTATATTCTCGCTTCCTGAGAAGAAAAATGGAGCAAAAAGGAAAAGGGTGAGCTCAACTAGCCCAATAAAGAATATTATGACTAAGATAATATGCAACAAATTATCATTAGTCCTCAACAGAAAAAAATCTGATAGAATATAATAGACAACAAGTTTTAGATCAACAACTGCAACGAAAACAACAATCCATTAGAAGAGTCAAGTAGAGAATGAAATCTACTATCATCTATGAATTTAAAAGTCCATCATCAATATTTTATCCCTGTAACATGAATCAATATACATCTTGAATCAAATATTCATCTTTGCACTACGGACCAAAAATATTCATTTGTATCACCAGTTGGTCATGTTCATCTCAACACCTGTTCATCTTTGCACTACGGGCTAAAGATATTCATCAGGTAATCATTTATCTTTGCACTACAGGCCAAAGATATTCAGTTATATCATCATTTAGGACTGAGAATGATGAAAAATATTTTTAAGAAACGAATTTAGTGAGATAAAATAACAAAAATTAAAGCTTCGTACTTTAAATAATCCAAGCTTAAAAAAAATACTCCATACTAAATCATAGTGGAGTAAAAATCAAGAATGAAGATCAAAACATGGATAAAATCAAAGATAGTAACCATAATAGACATCTGGGACAAAGAAGAGAAAATTTTATTTTTCGATGAATAATGTTGTATTCGTGAATAGTGCTGTATACGTGAATAGTGTCGTATACGTGAATAGTAACCCCAACACAAAAAGGTAGAAATTCCACAATAAAATTTATACCAATATTTTAGAATAATGATATTGAAAGAAATAATATCATTTACGAAGAAAATAACATCTCTTACCTCAAAAGAACATTATTTCTGACTGAAATATCGGATATAATACTGAAGAAAACTTGCACTGAATAGCAACTCTCAAAGTATCTAAATACTCACAAAATAAGCTCGATAATATATAGAGAGAGAAAACTTGTTTCTGGTGTGATTTTTAATTCTAACTAAGCACCCTATTTATAGAAAAATGCTAGAATGCCAAAGGAGACTAAATTAATAAAATAATATTTTTCTTCTTCTTCTACGCACCATCCTTTATTGAACAAGCTGACCATGTCATCTTTGAAAAATTCTCAGCACATGTTTTTATAAAAAACAAAAGTGCGTCCCACCCATAATTTTAATAAAAATATTTAATTTTTAAAACTTTAATAATTCATAATAAATATTCCCTTTATCAGAAAAATATGAATTTTATGTCCATTCCATAGAAAATTTAATTTTCTACAACTTTGTAGCTTTAATTTTTTCCAAATTCCAAACGAAAAATGCCCAAAATCCACATACAGACGTTTTTAATACCTCTATCCTGACAAAATACTGATAAAACACCTCAGCATTAATTCTTTCATTTATATCCACACAAAATAAATATTTTCCTATCCATCCTTTATGTCCACATAAAATAAGTATTTTCTTATCATATAAATCAATAATTAATTATTCATAAATAATATTATATCACAATTATGACAACCAGGTTGTTCCCAAGAAAGAGGGGGCTTTCCGATAAGGATTTTTCCTTATTGGTGCGTAATTAGGCGACCAAACCCCTTTTCTAGACAGAACTTCCTTAGACATTGCCAATAATGCTATCTAATAATATTATTCAAATAATATGAATTATTGATCTGATAATGGAAAATATTATGCAATAACAATTATTGAAAAAACAATAATATAAAATATCAACGCAACAATTATTGAATCAATAAAATAAAATATTAAACAGTAATTACTGTAACAATTTTTGAGTAGTGTCTTCTTACGTAAGATTCAATAATTCAAAACTACTGTTCAATACTGTGTGTTACTGTGCAACCATGCATATTACTGTATTTTAACCACCATGTAATCCAATTGTGTTAACAGTAACAATTACGCCATTATTTATAAAAACTCAAACTTGTTATTTTTTTCATCCGACAGTTATTCTGTTATGGGGCCCACAAATGGTTGCGCTGTCGTACGAATATTCCCCGACAACAAAAATATTCCATGACCAAACGAATATTCCTCAACAAAAATGAATATTTTATTACTACTTGTTTATTTTGTAAAATTTGCACATTTCACCCATAACCAAAGATTTATATCAAATTAACTCCTTATTATTTCAAGATAATGAATAGAGAAAATTTAATTTTATTTATTAAAAATTTGGGGTCTTACAACCTCCACTCCTTATGAAATTTCGTCCTCAAAATTGACGTACGTACCTGGTGTTTCGAAAAGGTGAGGGTACCTCACTTTCATTTCCGATTCTAACTCCCAGGTCATTTCGTCAATAGCATGGTTCCTCCACAAAACCTTGACTTGTGGTATAACATTTGTTCGTAGAACATGCTCTTTCCTATCCAAGATCTTGACATGTACCTCCTCGTACGTTAAATTTTTGGCTATCTCGTCTGGTTCTAACACAATAATGTGGGTTGGATCTTTCATATATTTACGAAGCATAGATATATGAAAAAAATTATGAACACGAGACATGCTTGGAGGTAATGTGAGTCTATAGGCCACATTTCCTATTCGGTCAAGAATCTCAAATGGACCAACAAATCGTGGATTGAGCTTTTCTCTCTTCCCGAATCTTGTAACTCCCTTCCATGGAGAAATACGTAACAGCACATGATCTCCAATATTAAATTCCACGTCCTTTCGATGAAGATCCGCATAACACTTTTGTCGATCCTGTGCCGTTTGTATACGTTATCGAATCATTTGGATCTTTTTCGTAGTAATGCGTACTAATTCTGGTCCCAAAAACGTTGCTTCACCCACATCGTCCATGCATACTGGAGAACGACACTTTCATCCATATAACGCCTCGAATTTAGCCATGCCTATTGTGAGACCCCAAATTTTATGAATAAAGATTTAAATTTCTCGAAATATTTTTTTTGAATATTATGGTGTGGATTTGATATAATGTTATAGTTGTGGGTAATATTTATAAATTTTGCAAAGTATGCAAGTTGTTATAAAATATTCGCTGTGTTGGAAAATATTCTTTTTGTCGGAGAATATCCGTACGACGGCAAAATCATTGGTGGACCCCACAACAAAAGTATTGTCGTAGTTAGAAAACAACAAAATTATCTTTTTATAAAAATAACAGCGAAAGTGTTACCGTTAAAATTGTTGAACTACTTGGTAGTAAAATTACAGTAATACGCGTAGTTGCATAGTAGCACACGGTATTAATTATTGTTGCTTATGTAAGAAGTCACTCAGTTATACTCAATTATTGCTACAACAATTACTGCATCATAACTCTCATATTATTGATTCAATTATTATCACAATATCATCTACATAATATGTTATATTTTTAAATCAATAATTGAGACGGCAAAGTTATTCATATTATTATTTACAATTTTGATAATGTCTAGAAGTTCTGTCAAGGAGAGGTTTGGTCATCTAATTGTACGCCAATAGGGAGAAATCCTTATCGAAAAGTCCCCTCTTTCCTGGGAACAACCTGGTTGTTAAATATTGTGAGTTATAATATTAATGATGAATAAGTTCGTATTGATTAAAGATGAAATTGATTATAAAATTCTTCTGTTATTCCATTCTTTATTATTCTGTTAGAATAACCTGTCTCTGCGGTCTATCGCATGCCTGGTGAATTCTGTTGCTATTCCATTCTTTATTATTCTGTTAGAATAGCCTGTTTGTACGGATTACGCATGACCTGGTTCCATTCTTTATTATTTTGTTTGAATATCCTGTCTGTACGGATTACGCTTGACCTGGTTCCATTCTTTATTATTCTTTTGGAATAACCTTTCTGTGCGGTCTATCGCATTCCTGGTGAATTCTTCTGTTATTCAATTTTTTATTATTCTGTTGGAATAACCTATCTGTGCGGTCTATCGCATGCCTAGTGAATTATTCTTTTATTCCATTCTTTATTATTCTATTGGAATAACCTGTCTGTGCGGTCTATCGCATGCCTGGTGAATTCTTCTGTTATTCCATTTTTTATTACTCTGTTGGAATAACTTGTCTACGCGGACTACCGCATGCATGGTGAATTCTTCTGTTATTCCATTCTTTATTATTCTGTTGGAATAACCTGTCTGTGTGGATTACCGCATGTATGGTGAATGATCCTTCGTATCCATTCCTTATTAAATTATGGAAATGATCTGTCTACGTGGATTACTGCATAGCGGGCGAAAATTCATTTGCAGTTTCATATATTCTATTATACTCAGTTGGTTAAAGTTTTGGCTTCTATACTCCATGAAATTAGTAGAATATTCTGGATATTTGTGCTTCATCCGACATCTTTTCATGGAAATATTTTTCTGAGCATTCTTAAATTTTACTCCACAAAGCAGTATTATGTTGACAATTTGGACGTTATTGATTTCTGGATAAATTAAATTATAAATCTTTAAAATTTATTCTTGAACTTGTTTTAATGAATTATTATGTCATTGTCATCATCCTCATGCTTATATTGTGATGAAAGTCATCTTTAGCTTACGTACATAGCTGGACTTGGTATGATTATGACTAGGGATTATTCGGTATAATCATGACCGTAATGTGATGAATGATGTGGTGAAAGTCCTCATTGGCATGTAGGTCATTGATGGACAGTTGTTGGTATGATTATGACCAGGGATAATTCGGTATAATCATGATCATTGATGATTACATGAATATCCTCGGCCATGATGCAGGGATGATTCAATTTTATTTATTAAGCCGAGTCTCCGCGCAAAGTTGATGAATTTTTTTTTAAATCATAAAAGATAGTAGATTTTATGCTCTACTTGACTCTTCTAATGGATTGCTTATTTCGCTGCAGTTGTTGATCTAAAACTTAATGTCTATTATATTCTATCAGTTGTTATACTGTTGAAGGCTAAGGATAATTTATTCTGTATTATCATAGTCATAATATTTCTTACTGGGATATGATCCTTTGCTGAGATGTGAGATAAGAACTAGGAGGGGAGAGACGGGGAATTCTTTCGCTAGTATGACCTACCTAAGTTTTTTGGTATTTAATTGGTCGGTCAGAGTATGGTGTGAAACCCCCAAAATAGGTATATATCACCCATCTTGAGTCGCCAAATACATGATACAAATTTTAAATATAATTTAATTATACAACAGTCGTGTAAAATACGACAAAACATATGCTGTGAGTTTTAATACAAATATTGTCATCTAGACAATATCCACACTCAATTGAGTCCTCATTACATTTATTATCACGCTATTTAACAGAATAGTGAGGACTACTAATGCTATTATCTGGACCGTCACTCCGTTCCCCGACTAGTCCAGGTTACGTTCTCATTTCTGAAGTGAATAGTGAAAGAAAGGGTGAGCTCAACTAGCCCAGTAAGAAATATCATGACTAAGATAATACAGAATAAATTATCGTTAGCCTTCAACAGTGTTAAACTGATAAAATATAACAAACATCAAGTTTAACTGCAGTAGAATAAGCAATCCATTAAAAGAGTCAAGTAGAGAATAAAATCTACTATCTTTTATGATCTAAAAGGTTTTTCATCACTTTTATCACTGGGACTCAACTTAATAAATAATCCACATCATCCCTGCACTACGGCCAATGATATTCATTAGTATCATAACCACAAATTATCCATGCACTACGGGCCAATGATATTCGTGTATTCATCAATGGTCATAATCATGCCAACAACTATGCATCAATGCACTACGGGCTAATGAGGACTTTTACCACATTATTTGTAACATTACGGTCATGATTATACCGATTAATCCCTGGTCATAATCATACCAAGTCCATCTATGCACTACAGGCCACAGATGAGTTTCAACATAATATAAACATGAGGATGATGACAATGATATAAGAATTCAATAAAAAAAGTTCAAGAATTAATTTATCCAGGAACTAATAACGTCCAAATTGTCAAAATGATACTTCTTTGTAGAGTAAAATTCAAGAATGCTCAGAAGAATATTTCCATGAAAAGATACTGGATGAAGCGCAAATATCAAGGATATTCCACTAATTTCATAGAGTATTGATAAGTGGATTTCATATACGCAATTTAATGTCCATTTCATGCTTATTTGTTGCTAAATTCTTGTGATTATGTTTATTTCTACTTGTTCTGTGTTATTTCATGTGTAGAATGGTGGTTGTAGCATTCAACGTTTATTTGGAGATATTCGGTGTGATTTGAAATCAATTGGAGAAAAATTGGAGTACAACTTAAAAATCAGCAAAGTCATCTGACAGAAGAAATGCCCGCCGAGGCGGACATTATTAACTTATACACCCTCGCCGGGGCGGGGGTTTTACTCTCTAGTTAACAGGAAGGTGGCCCGCCGGGGTGGGCTAATTTACACTATACACCCTCGCCGGGGCTGGGGGTCTTTATACGAGCTAGACAGAAAGGATGCCCGCCGGGGCGGGCTTGTATAGTACATGAACCCCCGCCGGGGCAGGGGTTGGAAAATCTGGCATTGTCCTGTTGTGATTGAACTTTTTTTTGGGCACGAATTTTAGTTATTTGTATGGCAATGTAACTCTATTTGATAAGGAATTCGACTGAGACTTGTGTGTTGGATAACATATACTCAATAAACAACAATTAGAAAAAAATCAAGACATATTATGAAGATCAAAGCTTAGTTTTGATAGCAAGCGTGGAGGAGTATTTCGAAGGGATTTTCGAGACGATTGCAATTCTAGTCTACGTGAAGGGTGTTTTTCAATATTTTGCGTCTTAGGCTATTATTTGCAATCTAAGGATGATTTCTATGATTTATTCAGTGTTTATTTCGTTAAGTATGAACTAATTCACTTTTGAGGCTTGTGATGGATCATTGAGTGAATCAATGATTTTGTAAACTTTGATTTCCAATTTAATAAGCTATTTCCAGTTTATCTATATTGATTTGAGCTTGAATCTATGAATTACCTGATCAACAATTCTTTGTGGAATTGGATGACATCGAGAGAGGATATTCAAATCTAGACCTAGTTGTTATAGCATGTGTTCAGGATTTTGTGAATAGCTTAATCTTGATGAATGTTAAGGTAGAGATATGCTTGACATCGCATGTAATCGGATAGAGAACTTATTCTTAGACCTTCTTCAATTATAATTCACATAGAGATATAGTGGGTTAGTTGATTAAGATTTTTAACGGATTTCTATCTTAATTATGGATTGACGTTAATACGGTATTAGTGCATCGAGAGGTGGTTAATTCTACGTTCTTTTTTTTGATTAATAAACTGGGATAGTGCATTGAATTGGAATAAAGGTGTTAAAATCAGAGTGAAGCTTAGGGTAAAATCACGAGTCTAATTCTCCATTAATTGTTTGAAATTCCAGATTTTGATATTTGTGGTTATTCTGTGTTAGTTTAATTATTCTTTAATTTAGATTCTTTAATTACAATTATTGAGTTGATTTGTTTAATAAAATTAGGGTTAATAGGAAATTGGTAATTGTAAGTTAAGGTTATTGCTAGTTAGTCTCTGTGGGAACGATACTCTACTCATCACTCTATTACTTGTTGACCACGTATACTTGCGTGTTGTGCATAATTAGATTTTACCCAACAAGTATAGAAGTCAAAACTTTAACCAACTGAGTATAATAAAGAATGGAATAACAAAAGAAATCACCAGGCATGCGATAGACCGCATAGACAGGTTTTTCCAACAGAATAATAAATAACGGAACTAGGTCATGCGTAAAGGCACAGACAGGATATTCCAATAGAATAATAAATAACGGAACTAGGTTAGGCAAAATTCGCACCGACGAGATGTTCCAACAGAATAATAAATAACGGAACCAGGTCATGCGTAAACGCACAGACAGGATGTTCCAACAGAATAATAAAGAATGGAATAACAGAAGAATTTCACCAAGTATAAGGTAGACCGCGTATATAGGTTATTACAACAGAAGAATAAAAAATATAGAATAACAGAAGTTCTCTTCATGAATACAAAAGAAATAATACCCCTTACGAGTACAACAAATAATATCCCTTACCTTAGAAAGAAGAGTATTCCGACTGGTAGGGCGAGGATATTCTTGAAGAAAACTTATACTATTTTCTACGCTCAAAGCTTCTTAAAACGCTTAAGATTATAGAAGAAGAATTCTCTGAATTTCTGGTGTGAATTTCAATTCTAAATAAGCATCCTATTTATAGGAGAATGGAAGGGGTACTGTTTGATCACGGGTGTAATACGCAAATTCACGGATGGCAAAAAAAATATCAATCGTCCAAATTTTATATAATATATATATATATATAAAACAATAATAGTGTTCCCTCCGTGACTTCTGCAGGAATTCCTCCACCAATTCATATTATTCCACCAAAGTCTTATATATATATAAATAAACATATATAACAACATCTTAATTAATCATTTCCCCCACCACCACCTTTTATTCTTCACACACACATTCACACATGCTTATATTATATATAAACATATAATAATAGAACTTCATTTCATCACCCGTGAATAACTAGTTTTTCCCATTGCCAATTCATTTTTAATACGTGGGCCCCACATGTAACCCCACCTTTATTATATTAAATAACTTTCTACCGATTATTTTGAAAAAAGGGTAAATGGGGATCCACAAAATAATTCAATATTTACAACAAATACTTCATAAAAATCCCTTCAATATTTTTAACAACATTTATCATCATTATTATAATTCACAATATTAATCGACCAGGTCGTTCCCAAGAAGGAGGGGGCTTTCCAATAAGGATTTCTCCCTATTGGCGTACAATTAGGTGACCAAACCTCTCTTTGACAGAACTTTTAGACATCGTTAATACTGCAAATAATAATAGTAACAACTTTGTCGTCTCAATTATTGATTTAATAATATATAAAATATCGACAATAATTGAATCAAATAACGTGAGATACTATGCAAGAATTACTGTAGTAATAATTGAATAAAACTGAGTGACTTCTCACGTAAGCATCAATAATCAATACTGTGTGCTACTATGCAACCACACGTATTACTGTACTTTTAACACTGGGTGTTTCAACAGTTAACGGTAAAACTTCCGTCGTTATTTAAATAAAATATTTTTGTCATTTTCTCAATCCGACAATAATTTTGTTGTGGGGTCCACCAATGATTGTGTCGTCTTACGAATATTCCTTGTTAAAACGAATATTACCCGACCAATCGAATATTATATAATAACTTGCGTACTTTGCAAAATTTATAACTATTACCCACAACTATAACATTATATCAAATTCATTCCATAATATTCAAAAAATGATAATTATAGAAAATTCATCTTTATTCATAAAAGTTGGGGTCTTACAATAGGGATAATATGTGATATGTTAATTAACCCTTGTTTTGTGGCAGTATTTGAAAATGGCATCTGAAAATGTTGAGATAAGCAATAAAGCACATGAGACTATTGAGACACCTTTAATCACTAATCAGGTTAATATGACGTCAGATGAAGAAGAAATTAAAGATATCTACGTGGTGAGTGAAGAACTAATAGTTGCACCCGAGCTAGTTGCAGAGGTAGCAGCTGAGAGTGAGGAAGAAGAGGAAGAAGATGAGAATTTATTAGAAGAATTTTATGATCAAAATTTAGAATTACAAAATCTTATTCATGAGTTGGAAGAGCAGGCTGAAGAACGGAAGGCGGTCGTGGAGCAAAGATATGTAACAATTCAAAATTGTGTTACCCGATGTGTGATGCTTGAACAGAAGCACTCTTTGGCAGAGTATAAGATATTAGAGCTGGAATCTGAGAATGCTATAATCAAAGTTCTAATGAAAGAAGAAGCAACTGAAAGAATGAGAATAAATGATGCATAGGTAAAAGCTGCACGACACATAGATATTGTAGAAAAAGTCGTCCGATCCAATAAGGCCAAAATAGATGAAATGGATTTTGCTTTTTGGACAACAATTGGGAGAATCCAACATCGAATTTGGAATTACCCTGTGCGGAGCGGTCAACTCCAATTCGATATGGATCGGAGAGTAATGATTCGAATCATGGATCAGGAATGTGATGAAGCAATTAAGGGTGTAATGTACTCTATAGCAAAGTCAAATCCGGTAGTTTAAGTGAGAGCGTTTGTCGAGAAACACGAACGAAGTTATTACGGGTAAGTTAATTATAAACTCTTACGAAGTCTATACCTTATTCAATACCAGTTCTACCCACTTTTTTATTTTTCCTACTTGCGCTCAATGTTTAAATTTAACTCTAGAGAAATTAGACTTTGATTTATCTGTTGAAACTCCGTCGGGAGAAACCTTCATTACCTCCACTATTTATTAATCTTGTTTGATTCAAATCAACACTTTCACGTTACCTGTCGATCTTATCTCTTTGAAAATACTTTTATTTGATGTGATTTTAGGAATCAATTGGTTAACTACTCATCATGCTTTTCGTAAGGTTGTTAGCTTTCATATTCCTAACCAACCTATTATGCGAATTCAAGCAACTAAAACCCTAAAGTCAATCACTGTCATATTAAGCCATAAGTAAAGAGCCCCGAGCCTTTCACTGATCACTTTTAAGTCTTTGAATACACCGAAGCTAGAATATCCGTAGGGGACGTCATAAATAACTGTGGCAAGTTGATAGGTATCAATGTGACGTGTTATCCAAGTCTTGGATAAGGGTCACAGTTTTGAATGATATTTCTATCGTTAATAAATTTTTTGGTGTATTCTTGAAGACTTCTTAGCCTAACCATAGAGCGTGAAATCGAATTTTATATTGACCCCAGTACAAAACCCATTTCTAAAACCCTTCAATATTTCTTCACCTAGAACGAATGTATTATGCGCCAAAGACGTTGGCTCGAGCTGTGAAGATTACGACTATACCATTCAATATCATTATGGAAGAGCGAACGTGGTAGCTGACGCGTTGAGTAGAAGATCGTATGTGTTTACGAGTGCGATGTTATTAACACAATGACCCATTTTGTATAACTTACAAATGATAAAGATAGAGTTAAAGACTCTAGGGACCCACGTGAAGATAACAAATATACGATTAGAATCGACTTTAATCGATAAAGTTAAAGCCGCTCAAGCTACATACTCAGAGCTGATGAATGTGAAGAAGAAGGTTCTAGAGGGCGTTATTCTAGAAGCAAGAATCGACGAAGAGAAGAAATCTCAACCCTCGATTTTATTGGACCATTTGAAATCCTCGATTGAGTAGGAACTATGACCTATAGACTCGTTTTAACGCCAAGTATATCGCGTGTCCATAACGTTTTTCACGTATCGATGTTACGTAAATATGTGGACGACCCAAATCACATTATTGAATTAGATATAGATGTGATAGCAGAAGATTTAACGTATGAGGAGATACATGTTAAAATCTTGGATAAGAAGGATCATATTCTACACTCAAAGGTTATACCTCAAGAGTTAGAATTTGAAATAAAGTCAAGGTATCCTCACCTCTTCGACATACCAAGTACGTACGTAAATTTCGAGGGAGAAATTTCATAAGGAGGGGAGATTGTGAGACCCCAAATTTTATGAATAAAGATTCAAATTTCTCGATTTTTTTTGAATATTATGGTGTGGATTTGATAGAATGTTATAGTTGTGGGTATCCTCGTGAATAGTACTCCGACACGAAAAGTGTCCCGAATACCCGAGTGAATAATACTAGAGTGAATAGTAACAGGATGAATAGTAACCCGTGAATAGTAACTCGTAATAGAAAATACCAAATAAAATGATATTTCATGACGAGTACAAAAGAAATGATATATCATACGAGTATAATAGAATATACGAAACTGCAAATGAATTTTCATCCGCCATACGGTAATTCACGTAAACAGATCATTTCCAAAATTTAATAAAGAATGAATACGAAGGATCATTCACCATGCATGTGGTAATCCACATAGACAGGTTATTCCAACAGAACAATAAGGAATGAAATAACAAAAGAATTCACCAGGCATGCGATAGACCGCATAGACAGATTATTCCAACAGAATAATAAATAATGGATTAATAGAAGAATTCACCAGACATGCGATAGACCGCACAGACATGTTATTCCAACAGAATAATAAATAATGGAACCAGGTCATGCGTAAACGCATCGACATGATACTCTAACAGAATAATAAATAATGGAACCAGGTCATGCGTAAACGCACAGACAGGATATTTCGACAGAATAATAAATAATGGAACCAAGTCATGTGTAAACGAACAGACAAGATATTCCGATAGAATAATAGAAGAATTTCACCATGCATGCGGTACTTCGCATAGACCGGTTATTCCAACATAATAATAAAAAATGGAATAACAGAAGAATTTCACCATGTATGTGGTACTTCGCAAAAACAGGTTATTCCAACATAATAATAAAGAATGGAATAACAAAAGAATTTCACCATGTATGCAGTACTTTGCATAGATAGGTTATTCCAACATAATAATAAAGAATGGAATAATAGAAGTTCTCTTCATGAATACGAAAGAAATAATACCACTTACCTCAAAAGAAGACTGTATACTGGAATAATGAGTTAGCAGACTTCTCTTCTTCTTTCTCTCTATAATTTATCTCTATAATAATTGCCCTACAGCTTTATTGAATTGGTGAGAAATAAAGGAAGAATGAGCTTCTATTTATAGGAAAATATAGTTTCAATAATTGCACATTTTGGGGCTCAAAATATTACTGTATAATACATTCATCTTTTTCTTCATTTTTAATTTAATCCTGCAAGTATTATCAAACCTGCACCACCTCTCCTAATAGTAAATCATCTGAATCAATAGTAAATCACGTGACTCAATAGTTTTAAATATGTGAAAAAAATAATTACAATATAATACCTTCATCTATACCTCCATTTTTAACTTAGTCATTCAAATATTATCAATCTTGCACCAACTCCCCTAATAGTAAATGAATGTGAATCAATAGTACACACATATGAACAAATAGTTATAATCATGTGAATCAATAACAATTAATTGCTCATTTATCTAGTTAATTACCCAATTGGTCAATATAACCTCCAGACATCAATTATTATCGAAATAAATGTCGATTTTCACTAACTCTAATAATTCCAACACAATGAAACTATCAATTTTATCTTTAATCAACACAAACTTATTCATCCTTAATATTCAAGGGTATGATTTTATTCTTTATCTTTTCGTTAAATTAATAATTATGCATAAAGGATGATCCGGGTTTATGGTTTGTAAAATTTTTTAAAACTCTGATTTTACATGTTTCCGCTTATTTGTGCAATTTGATTGCGTTCATGAATATTACAAACCTAACAGTGGCATCAGAGCCAAACCTTTATGCGAATTATTAATTTTTTAGATTCGATATGTATATTGATATGTGTTTAGAATAATTTAATTGGGCATAATTTTGTTGTATAAAATTTATTAAAAAAAAAAGGGGAATCCGAAATAATTTCCGGAAGTCTTTGTATTTCGCGTGGCTTGTTTAAGGAATCCGTGGCTGATTTTAAAAAAAAATCGTTAATGCTGCAAAAGGGTTAATGATTTGTTTTCAAAGTTAATAGGAAGCTTATATATATGATTCCTTTCCTGTAGCATCCTCGTGAATTCAATAGTCAGGGGAGTTTGATTACATATATTATATATATAATATATATATATATATATATATATATATATATAATATGTTTTTAATTATTTTAATATTAAAATAAAAAAGTTTATTTTAATTTTAAAATTAAATTTCATGCTAACTAATTAGAGTTGGAATTGGATTCCATTATAACTAATTGGAGTTGAAATTGGATTTCATGTTTCCTAAAATAAAGGAGTTTATTTGTTAATAGGAAAATGAATCCATCTTTCCTTAAATAAAAGAGTTTATTTAGATATGAAATAAGATTTCATATTATTCAAAATAAAGGAGTTTATTTATGAATAGGAAAGAAAATCCTAATTTCCTTAAATAAAGGAGTTTATTTAGATATGAAATAAGATTTCATATTATTCAAAATAAAGGAGTTTATTTGTGAATAGAAAATTAATTCGTGTTTCCTTTGATAAAGGAGTTTTTTTTTTACATGGAATTGGATTCCATAATTAATTGAAATAAAGGAGTTTATTTTGATTAAAAATTTTGATAAAATAAAATAGTTTATTTTATTCAAAATTGGATAAATTAAAATAAAATAGTTTTATTTTAATTTAAATTTGGATTAAAATAAAAGAGTTTATTTTTTATTCAAAATTAGATTTTATACTAACTAAATTTGCCCATTAAATGATATCAATATATATATTAAATATTTATTATTCATGAGATGAATGTTATTTATTGATGCATATGGTGATGTGTATGATAATAAATGGGATTGATTGTGGACTATTGACCAATGTGATTGGATTTTATTTTAGTTGGATGCATGAATGTATGAGTTTTATTAAATGGGGTCTGCGTACCTCGTCTTCTCTAATTTTTCCTAAATGTAAATTCTATCTCCCTCCTATGTACTTCTCCTTGACTGCTGATCAAGGTTTCTATTTATATTAAATAGTTTTGTAATAGGAATAGTTAGAATTAATTTTAAAAAATTGGATATCAAGGGGCAAGGAGCGTTTGAAGACCCGTTTGTAATGGAGCCCGGGTTTAAATGTAATAGTTATATTTAAATTTAATTCTTGCACCCCTAAGTTTGACCTTTTGGTTCACTTGGTGGCTCTAGTGAACCAAACTAGAATAAAAGTCCATAATCAATCCGGGTAGAATATAGTATTCTATATGTGCATGCTTATAATATATATATTATATATTATGCAAACATGCTTCACATGTTTATTAATATGACGCGTATTTTATATATATATGTGCATGCGCGCTAAACAGGATGAGACAAATTAATAACAAACCCCTCAAATATTTTATATCAAGTTCTAACGTTCAAAGATATTTGGAATATCGAACGTCGCCTTCTAGCATGATAGAAACAATAGAGTATTGAATATTTAATATGAGTTTGTTGTGCACACACAAGGCGATTATTAAATATTTAAGATGTTGTTTTTATTACATATGATGTTTATAAGGAATTGAACATTACTGCTTTGTTGTGCACACACAAGGGCTGTAGTTTTCTCTTCACTTATATGGAAATGCTGGGTCTGACTTAACTTAAATCATTTTAGTTCGGATGTGCACACACTTGACCATTACGATTTAAGAGGCAAAATACAAGGAGTTACATAGTTGATGTAATTGACAAGAGCTGTCTACCTATTTATTTATATATAGTTTGTTGTGCACACACAAGGCTATATACATTTGAAATGGGGTCCTTATTCTCACTAGCATATCTTTAATTAGATTTTGCTGAACTATATAGTGAGGGTAATATAGTTTGAAGAAAATAGTGGGAGATACCAATTTAAAACAAGACCTAAATTATTTTGGTAATTAATAAAAGAATGTATGTTAAAATGTTGTTAATTACAAATTCATTTACAGAATTTTACAATGTCTAAATTACTATCACTGCGTAGCATATTAGATGCTAAATTAACCGGACCGAATTAAACGGATTGGTTAAGGTAATTGAGAATAGTTCTCACGGCTGAAAAGCTATCTTATGTCCTTAATACGCCTATCCCTGCAATGGTTGCAGACAATGCCTCTGAGGAAGAGATTGCTACTTTTAGAAAGTGGCAAGATGATGCACAGTTGGCTCAATGCATCATGCTCGTATCCATGAGTAACAAGCTTCAGCGTCAGTATGAAACTATGGATGCTCTCTTACTATATTCCTGCACATCAAGTTGTTGATGGTAAGGAAAGTAGGACTGATAGATATCAGATATCTAAGGAGCTCTTCCGATCTAGAATGGCCAATGGCACTATAGTACAGATAAAAGTCCTTAACATTATCAATTTGATTGATCAATTAGGACAACGGGTTTTGTCATGGATGGAGAGTTGAGCCAAGATTTGATCTTGTACTCACTTCCGGACTTCTTTCACAATTGTTGTGAATTTTTCATATGAACGAGCTAGATATCAGCCTCGCTGATTTGCTTAACATGTTGAAAAGATGTTGAGAGTCACTTTCTAACCAAGAAAGACCAAGTCTTACTGGTAAGGGCCAAAGGATCTTCTGAAAAGAAGAATGATTCAAAGAAGGTATATTGAAAGGCATAAACAAAGGATAATAAGAACAAAACTGATATGGATAGCAAAGGAGTTTGCTTCCACTACAATAAGCCAGGACACTGAAAAGAAACTGCGAGAAGTATCTTGCAGAGGCTAACCAAAGAAGCTTAGTGAAGTTTCGGTTACAAATACAAATTTGTTCATGATTTAAAATAATTTTTTCTTTAAGTCAATGTTCTACTTGGGTATTGGATACCGACTTTGGTTATCATAAATATAGATTTATGAAGGGACCAAACAGAAGTAGAAAGCTAAACAAATATAAGTAAACCTATGTGTGGGAAATGAAGCAAAGGTTGCAGTATTAGCCATAGGAACTTATAGTTTAGCAATGCCTACGGGAAAATCTATTAAGTCAATAAGTTGTTATTGTATTTCAGTTCTTGTTAGAAACATTATTTCTATTTTATTGTTGGACAATGAAATCTTTGGTATTATAATTAAGAACAATTGTTGTTCTATTTATAATAATAATATTTTGTATAGAACTGGAATATTACTTAATGGATTTTGTATACTTGACTTACGTGAAAAATATATTTTGCAAATTGAACAAACTAGTATAAGAAAAGGAGATGATCATTCAAAGAGTTGAATGTATGTATTTGTTGAAATACAAGTGTGAATTATTTGAAAGGTTCAAAGAATTCAGAAATGAAACAAATTGACAAAGTATTAAGATTCTTTGATTAGATCAAGGAATAAATACTTGTGCAATAAGTTTCTAGATCATCTCAAATGGTTTTCTCATAATGGACACATCCTGATACGCAATAATTGATTGATGTATCTGAATGGAAAAATTCGTACCTTGTTGAACATGGTGCGGTCCATAATGATTTTACCGATATTCCAGTATCCTTCTCGGATCATGTCCTAGAAATGGCTGCATATCTACGGAAAAGGTAACCTCAAAATTCGGCCCCAAGACTCCATAAAAGTTATGGACAGGGAGGATTCCTAATCTTAAGTATGTTAAGATAAGGGGTTGTCCAACTTATGTGAAACGGTTTCAAAGGATAAGCTTGGGACAAAATTTGACAAGTACAGATTTGTGGGACATCCTAAAGTAAGTTTAGGGCATATGTTCTATAATCCTACTTAGCAAAAGGTGTTTGTTGCGAAACATGCTGCCTTCTAAGATAAAGGTGTTTATCATTGAAAGGGCTAGTGGGAGGATAATACATCTTGAAAAGTTCAAGAACCACAAAACACTACAAGTCAAATAAGAGGAACCTATAGATAGACCTATTGTACCACAATCGAATCGTAAATCTGGAATAGTACCAAAGATACCTAGGAGGTATGGATTAATCATGGATGATGATGATGAGGTACGTATCATAGAAGATGATGATCCAGTTATATACGATGAGGTAAGAGTTGTAGACACTCAGAGAAATGGATTGAAGCAAGTTTCTCAAATAATGGAACATTCATTTTGATGAGACAATCAAAAGTGTTTGATTTATCAAAAATAAGAATGAACCAAGTGTGTACAAAAGGGTCAGTGGGAGCGTCGTGACATTTCTGGTATTATATGTTGATATAATACGGATAAGGAATGACATGCCAATGCTATAATCAGTAAAGATAAAGTTGTCTAAACTTTACTCCATGAATGATTTGGGTAGAGTATCTTAATTGGGGATACAAATCTATATAGATAGATTTAAAAGAATGCTCGGCTTAACCCAAGGAACGTATATTCATTTGATGCTAAAGTCGTTTAGCATGACAAACTCCATGGGATGTCTCATGTTGATGAGCCATGGAGTGTATCTCTCTTAATAGTCCCATAGACTCCTAAAAGAGAGATCGCATGAGTGACAATCATGTACGCAATGAAATATACGCTACCTGATGTTGATCAGTCATATTCTGGAGAAGTTCACTGTGAGACAGTGAAAAACATCTTATAGTACTTAACCAACACTAAGGATGTGATATAATTCATGGCGGGTCTGAATTAAAACTAGAGGGCTTAACAGACTCAAGTTTTTCAGACAGACTAATACGACAGAAAATCCACTTTAAGGTAAAGGGTTACCTTGAACGGTGGTGCAGTGAATTGGAAAGGTTCCAAACAACAAAAAGTTGTTGGTTTAGTGATAAAGACAAATTATATAGCTATAAATGAAGCTACAAGTTGATTGTTTGGATGAAAAGTTCATTACAGAACTAGGAATAGTTCCTAAGTCTCATCTTAGATCTAAACATGTGTTGTGGCACTTTCATTTGATTATAGAAATCATTGAAAGATGGGAAATCACTATAGAGATAGTAGACTCTCAAGAACAACATTACATATCCATTAACTAAATCTTATCCAACAGTAGGATAATCGTCACTTAGAGAAGAAGGGTATGAGATACCATGGCGATTGGCTTTAGTGCAAGTGGGAGATTGAAAGTAGTATGCACACAAGCCAATCATGTTTGATGATAAAACATATACTTTGTAAACAATCTTATTCATTTATTAATAAAAAGTATTAATTTATTAAAGGCTTTTAATTATCTACATGATGCTATTTTATAATATGTGATAAACCCATAGTTTTAAGCAATGCTTTTAGAATAATGATGATGATCATTCTAATGAGATCTAAATTCTTAGAAAGCTTAAAACTAAAATAGTTCCCAATCGTTGGATTACTAAATTGGGGATTAGTGAATCCGGATAGATTGGTACATACGTTGCTTGCTCATTGGATGAGGATGATTGATCTCATGATCATTTGTGTGGAGACACTAAAGCAAGTATGTAGGCGCTTATTAGAGAATAAGTTCACTGAACGTGACTCCCTAAGGAATACCTAATGGAGTTTTACTTGCATGTCAATAGGAATTCCTGTAGTGATAGTAGTACAAGTGATCCTTGGACTTGAGATCATCATAGTATCTTGTGTATGATGAGTTATACTTTGACTTATTCCTTAAGACCCTTAGGATATATCAAAGGGTATGCTTGGGTATAATAAGTTGTACATGGAGATAATGTATGATCAATAAAGAATCTACCACTTCTAGTAAAAGAAGAGAAATGTCCTATGTGATTCGATAAATGACAACTCAGTAGTCCTTGGCCAAGGCAGAATAAAATTATAAAGGAGTTTCTAATTTGCATTATTTGGAGTTGTGCATTTAAGAATCGAAATACATATAATTAAATAAAATAAGACTTGACAGAAATTCCATGTCTTATATTTAATTGGGACATTGTATGGTGGAAGGATTGAATTGTACGGTAACTATTTACTCAAAGGTTCTTTTATGATTAATATTGAAATCTATATTATCTGGAAAGTCGTTGATCGCTAGGGAGGCTTATCCCTATTGTAGAATAAATATTATTTATTTAAATAAATTATTAGTTTAATTTATTTATTTAAATAAGATTAGAATTATTCTAATTGATTTATTCACAACCGGTTTAATATGGAGAACCTAAAGGGTCACACCATAAAAGGAAGAATAATTATTTAAGAAGTTAATGGCATAATCGTAATAATAAGTTAAGTATATTTAATTTAATCTATGGTGATAGAATAAATTAAATAGCTTAATATTTATTATTTAATATTTTGGAAATATTAAATATAAATTAATAAGAGGAGTCTTATTATTATTATTACTATTATTATTATTTAATTCCTAAAGGAGTTTGGGAATTAATTAATAAAAGTACTCTCAAATATCCTAATAGGATTAGGAGGCAAATTAATTAAAAGAGTTTAATTAATTATCTCTAATAAGATTAGGGAGCTTAATTAATTAAAAGGTTAATTAATTATTCCTAATAAGATTAGGAGCCTAATTAATTAAAAGAGTTTAATTAATTAAAATAAAACTCAATTCCTTAATTGTTAAGTAGGGGTTGCCCACATCTATAAATAGGAGGAGTCTTATTATGGGTGAGTGAGAGGTTGACGTATTATTAGAATACGTAATTTCAATAGTTGGGAGAGTACGCCTTTTTCTATAGAGATAGAAAAACTAGGGTTTAGCCAACCACCCTTCTTCTTGAATCTTTATTCTTTCTTGGTGGATCACCTCTAGAGGCCAAACGCTTGGGTGGCTAACGTTGATCAAAGGAAGGAACCAAACCCGGTGGATTCAAGTTGAACGCGAAAGGATTTGGAGGTGAACTTGTACATGAGGAAGCTCAATCTTAAAGGGTATGATTTTATTCTTTATCTTTTCGTGAAATTAATAATTATGCATAAAGGATGATCCGGGTTTATGGTTTGTAAAATTTTTTAAAACTCTGATTTTACACGTTTTCGCTTATTTGTGCAATTTGATTGCGTTCATGAATATTACAAACCTAACAAATATAACATATTATGCAGATGATACTGTGACAATAATAGAATCAATAATATAAGAGATATGATGCAGCAATTACTGTAGCAATAATTGAGTATAACTTAGTGATTTCTCACGTAAGCATCAATAATGAATACCGTGTGCTACTATGTAACCACGTGTATTACTGTACTTTTACTACCGGGTAGTTCAATAGTTTTAACGGTAACACTTTCGCCGTTATTTTTATAAAAAGATAATTATGTCATTTTTTTACTACGATAATACTTCCGTTGTGGGGTCCACCAAAGATTGTGCGGTCATACGTGTGACGCCCTCAAAATAGGTAATCATCACCTATTCTGAGTCGCCAAATATATGGTACAGAATTCAAATACAAACTTAATTATACAACATGACCTGTGAGTTTTAATACAAATATTGTCTTCTATACAATATTCAAACTCAAAATACGACAAAATATAATTTGAGAGTTTTAACACTAATATTGTCATCTAGACAATATCCACACTCAAATTCTATCTTATTACATTTATTATCACACTATTTCATAGAATAGTGAGGACTACTAATTTCCTGAAGAGAACAATGAAACAAAAAGGGTGAGCTCAACTAGCCCAGTAAGAAATATTATGACTAAGATAATGTAGAATAAATTATCGTTAGCCTTCAACAGTGCTAAACTGATACAATATAACAAACATCAAGTTTAACGGCAGCGGAACAAGCAATCCATTAGAAGAGTCAAGTAGAGAATAAAATCTACTATCTTCTATGATTTAAAAGGTTTTTTTTATCACTTTTATCGCTGAAACTCAGCTTAATAAAGAATCCACATCATCAAATCATCCCTGCACTATAGGCCAAGGAAATTCTTTAGTATCACGACCACGAATTAGCCATGCACTACGGGCTAAAGATAATCATGTTTTCATCAACGGTCCTGATAATGCCATAAAAAAATTCATCTTTGCACCCTTGGCCGAAGAGAATCCATAGCCATAATCATATCAAAAACTGTCCATCAATGCACTACGGGCCAATGAGAACTTTTTCCACATCATTTGTAACATTACGGTCATGATTATACCGAATAATCCCTAGTCAAAATCATACCAAGTCCATCTATGCACTACAGGCCACAAATGACTTTGAACATAATATAAACATGAGGATGATGACAATGACATAATAATTCAAGAAAACAAGTTCAAGAATTAATTTATCTAGAAATTTATAACGTCCAAATTGTCAACATGATACTTCTTTGTATAGTAAAATTTAAGAATGCTCAGAAGAATATTTCCATGAAAAGATACTGGATGAAGCGCAAATATCAAGGATATTCCACTAATTTCATGGAGTATAGAAGTCAAAACTTTAACCAACTGAGTATAATAACGAATTAAATTACAAAAGAAATCACCAGGCATACGATAGACCGCACAGACAGGTTATTTCAACAGAATAATAAACAATGGAACCAGGTCATGCGTAAACGTACAGACAGGATATTCTAATAGAATAATAAATAACGGAACCAGGTCAGGCGAAATTCGCACCGACAGGATGTTCTAATATAATAATAAATAACGGAACCAGGTCATACGTAAACGCATAGACAGGATATTCCAACAGAATAATAAATAATGGAACCAGGTCAGGCAAAATTTGCACCGACAGGATGTTCCAACAAAATAATAAAGAATGGAATAACAGAAGAATTTCACCATGTATGCGGTACTTCGCATAGACAGGTTATTCCAACATAATGATAAAGAATGGAATAACAGAAGAATTTCACCAAGTATAGGGTAGCCCGCGTATACAGGTTATTCCAATAGAATAATAAAGAATAGAATAACAAAAGTTCTCTTCGTGAATACAAAAGAAATAATACCCCTTACCTTAGAAGAAACTGGATATAGAAGTGGTGAAGTAGCAGAACACGTTTCTTCTTTCTCTCTATAGTTTCTCTATCTAGAGTTTCAGTGAATTCGTAAGAAATAATGAAGGAATGAGCTTCTATTTATAGAAGAATGGACTGAATAGTAACTAATTCCTGAACGGTCCAGATTGATTTAATTTTAAACGGACGGTCCAGATTGATTTAATAAAATATTCTAATAAAATAAAATCTTTTTAAATAAAATATAATATATTATATTTATAATATAATAAAACGAATAACTTTATAAAAGTATTCTATTTTATATAAAAAGATTTTACTATGCAAATACTATGCATGCACTATGCAAATACTATGCATAATAAAATATAATATATTCTAATTATTGTCTAATAAAACAAATAACTTTATAAAATTATTCTGTTTTATATAAAAAGATTTTACTATGCAAAATACTATGCATAATAAAATATAATATATTATAATTATTTCCTAATAAAAGAAATAACTTTATAAAAGTATTCTTTTTTATATAAAAAACTTTTCTGTTTTATTACATTAATAATACTAATAAAAAAAACTTCATCATCATTATTATAATTCACACTATTAATCGACCAGGTCATTCCCAAGAAAGAGGGGGCTTTCCAATAAGGATTTCTCCATATTGGCGCGCAATTAGGTGACCAAACCTCTCATTGGCAGAACTTCTAGACATCGTTAATATTGCAAATAATAATATTAACAACTTTGTTATCTCAATTATTAATTTAATAATATATAAAATATTGACAATAATTGAATCAAATAACGTGAGATACTATGCAACAATTACTGAAGCAATAATTGAACAAAACTGAGTGACTTCTCACGTAAGCATCAATAATCAATAGCGTGTGCTACTATGCAACCACGTGTATTACTGTACTTTTACTACCGAGTAGTTCAACAGTATTAATGGTAAAACTTTCGCCGTTAATTTCATAAAAATATTTTTGTCGTTTACTCAATTCGAGAATAATTCCGTTGTGGGGTCCACCAATGATTGTGCCGTCGTACGAATATTCCTTATTAAAATGAATATTCCCCGACCAATTGAATATTATATAACAACTTGCATACTTTACAAAATTTATAAATATTACCCACAATTATAACATTATATCAAATTCACTCCATAATATTCAAAAAAATATTTTAAGAAATTTAAATCTTTATTCATAAAATTTGGGGTCTCACAGTACGGATATTCCCCGACAAAAAGAATATTCCCCGACCAAACGAATATTTTATAACAACTTGCATACTTTGCAAAAAATTTCATATATCACCCTTAACTTTAACCTTTTATCAATTTAACCATTTATGAAATAAAATAATAATTATAAGAAAATTGAATACTTTTATTTCAAAAAATTCGGGGTCTTACAATCTCCCCTCCTTATGAAATTTTTCCCTCGAAATTTACGTACATACCTGGCATGCGATAGACCGCACAGATAGGCTATTCCAATAGAATAATAAATAATGGAACCAGGTCATGCGTAAACGCACCGACAGGATATTCCAATAGAATAATAAATAATGGAACCAGGTCATGCGTAAACGTACAGACAGGATATTCCGACAGAATAATAAAGAATGGATTAATAGAAGAATTTCACCATATATACGGTACTCCGCATAGACCGGTTATTCCAACATAATAATAAAGAATGAAATAAGAGAAGAATTTCACCATGTATGCGGTACTTCGCATAAACAGGTTATTCCAACATAATAATAAAGAATGGAATAGCAGAAGGATTTCACCATGTATGCAGTACTTTGCAAAGACAGGTTATTCCAACATAATAATAAAGAATGCAATAATAGAAGCTCTCTTCATGAATATGAAAGAAATAATACCCCTTACCTCAAAAGAAGACTGGATATTGGAATAGTGAGATAACAGAGTTCTCTTCTTCTTTCTCTCTATAATTTCTGTCTATAATAATTGCTCTATAGCTTTAGTGAATTGGTGAGAAATGAAGGAAGAATGAGCTTCTATTTATAGAAAAATATAGTTTCAATAATTGCACATTTTGGGGCTCGAAATATCACAGTATAATACCTTCATCTTTTTCTTCATTTTTAATTTAGTCCTGCAAGTATTATCAAACTTGCACCACCTCCCCTAATAGTAAATCATGTGACTCAATATTTTTAAACATGTGGAAAAAATAATTATAGTATAATACCTTCATCTATACCTCCATTTTTAACTTAGTCATGTAAGTATTATCAATCTTGCACCAACTCCCCTAATAGTAAATGAATGTGAATCAATAGTACACACATGTGAACAAATAGTTATAATCATGTGAATCAATAGCAATTAATTGCTCATTTATTCGATTAATTACCTGATTGGTCAATATAACCTCCAGACATCAATTATTATAGAAATAAATATCAATTTTCACTAACACTAATAATTCCTACACAATGGAACTATCAATTTCATCTTTAATCAACACGAACTTATTCATCATTAATTTTATAACGCACAATATTTAACAACCAGGTCGTTTCCAAGAAAGAGGGGGATTTCCGATAAGGATTTCTCCTTATTGGCTCGCAATTAGATGACCAAACCTCTCCTTGACAGAACTTCTAGACATTGTAAATATTGCAATTTAATAATATGAATAACTTTGTCTTCTCAGTTATTGATTTAATAATATATCATATTATGCAAATGATATTGTGACAATAATTGAATCAATAATATGAGAGATATGATGCAGTAATTACTGTAGCAATAATTGAGTATAACTGAGTGATTTCTCACGTAAGCATCAATAATCAATACTGTGTGCTACTATGCAACCACGCGTATTACTGTACTTTTACTATCGGGTAGTTTAACAGTTTTAACGGTAACACTTTCGCCGTTATTTTTATAAAAAGATAATTCTTTCGTTTTCTTACTACGACAATACTTTCGTTGTGGGGTCCACCAAAGATTGTGCCGTCGTACGGATATTCCCCGATAAAAAGAATATTCCCCGACCAAACGAATATTTTATAATAACTTGTATAATTTGCAAAAATTTTCACATATCACCCTTAACTTTAACCTTTTAGCAATTTAACCATTTACGAAATAAAATAATAATTTTAAGAAAATTGAATACTTTCATTTCATAAAATTCGGGGTCTTACAATCTCCCCTCCTTATGAAATTTTGCCCTCAAAATTTACGTACGTACCTGGTATGCTGAATAGTTGAGGATACCTTGACTTCATTTCACATTCTAACACTTGAGGTATAACCTTTGAGTGTCGAATATGATCCTTCTTATCCAAGATTTTAACACATATCTCCTCATACGTTAAATCTTTTGCTATCTCGTCTAGTTCTAATTCAATAATGTGGTTCGGACTGTGACGCCCCCAAAATAGGTATACAACACCCATTCTGAGTCGCCAAATACATGATTCAGAAAGCAACTATAACTTTAATAATACAATTGACGTGCAAAATACGACAACACATACTGTGAGTTTAAATACAAATATTGTTTTCTAGACAATATCAACACTCAAATAAGTCCTCATTACAATTATTCATACACTATTTTACAGAAATAGTGAGGACTGATAAAATATCTTTCTTTTTGAAATTTCCACTAGACTCACCTCTACTATTATCATGGCCACGATTACCACCCGAGTGGTTACCGTTTTTGTCCGTATTCTTCCCTACTCGGTGGTTATCCTCGCTCTGATGATTGCTGTCACCGGTATGACCTTGGTTGTGATCCCTCGGTTGAGTATACTCATTATCTCACTCTAGTAATTGAGCCCTATTGACAACATCTGAATATAGAGAAAATTTATGAGAGATAAGGTATTGACGAATATCGGGTTTTAGACCTCTCAGAAACATCCGCGTTATACGTTCCTCATTCTCCACCAAATGAGGTGCAAACCTGGATAACTCCACGAACTTTGCCTCGTACTGAGACACCGTCATGTTGTTCTGTTCCAGTCTAATAAACACTACCTCCTTCATATGATGAATACTTTCAGAAAAGTACTTGTCATTGAACTGTTTCTGAAATCTTTCCCAAGACATGTTAAGTGCGGCTGGCTTAAGTACGCTTCACAGATTCCCACCAGTAATCTGCCTCACCACGGAACATAAAGGTGGCGAATGGAACCTTCTGTTCCTCTGTGCATCCCAAGACATTGAATATCTTCGTAATTTGCTTGACCCATGTTTCCGCCTTAATTGGATCAGGCTTTCCCCAGAAATTTGGTGGTCCCAACTCCTTGAACTGCTTGGCTGTGACAGACCACGCGTTGCCATCACTTCCACCCGTATTTTGTACACGAGTCTCCCTCGTCTGATTTTGCATGAACTGGAAAAAGCTCCTAAACATTCCATCATTCATCGTTTGCTCGGTAGCATTATTTACAGGAGGAATATTGTCTTCCCGTTGCACGTTCTCCTGGTTTGTGACTAAAGGTTGTTCCACAGTCTCATACACTCCATTGTTAACGTTCTCAGCAGCCATTCTTAAATACTGCCATTAAACAAGGGTTAATTAAACAAATTAACATATCTCATAATATCCATATATTATGACCGACCAACAAATAAGCTTAGATAGGACACACTAGCGAAGGATTTACTCATCTCTCCCCTCCTAGTTCTATTCCCTGATCTCCGCTAGAGACCATATCCCTAAGATTTGATACCAACTGTGACGCCCCCAAAATATGTATACAACACCCCTTTTGAATCGTCAAATACATGGTACAGAAAGCAACTATAACTTTAATAATACAATTATCGTGCAAAAAATACAACAACACATACTGTGAGTTTAAATACAAATATTGTCTTCTAGGCAATATCAACACTCAAATAAGTCCTCATTACAATTATTCATACACTATTTTATAGAAATAGTGAGGAATGCTAAAGCATCTTTTTAGAACCATCACTCTATACCCCGACTCGATCCTGCTGTGTTCTCACCTCCTGAGAAGAAAAATGGAACAAAAAGGAAAAGGGTGAGCTCAACTAGCCCTGTAAAGAATATTATAACTAAGATAATATACAACAAATTATCATTAGTCTTCAACAGGGAAAAATTAGATAGAATACAATAGACAACAAATTTTAGATCAACAACTGCAGCGGAAACAACAATCCATTAGAAGAGTCACGTAGAGAATGAATTCTACTATCTTCAAAGTTTTAAAAGTTCATCATCAATATTTTATCCCTATAACAATAATGAGTATACATCTTTAATCAAATATTCATCTTTGCACTACAGGCCAAAGATATTCATTTGTATCACCAGTCGGTCATGTTCATCTTAACACCTGTTCATCTTTGCACTACGGGCCAAAGATATTCATCAGTTATTCATTCATCTTTGCACTACAGGCCAAAGATATTCAGTAATATCATTATTTAAGACCGAGGATGATGAAAAATACTTTAAAGAAAACGAATCCAGTGAGACAGAAGGACAAATATTAGGGATTCGTATAATAGTTTATCCAAGATCAATAATACTTCATAATAATCAATTGTGAAGCAAAATTCAAAAATAACGATCAAAACATGGATACAATCAAAGATAGTAGCCAAAATAAATATCTTGGACAAAAAGGAAAATTTTTATTTTTCGGTGAATAGTGCCGTATTTGTGAATAGTGCTGTATACATGAATAGTGCCGTATACGTGAATAGTAACCTCAACACAAAAAGTTCCAAATTTGTTTAAAAAGTTCACCAATATTTCGGCATAATGATATTGAAAAAAAATAATATCATTTAAGAAGAAAATAACATCCCTTACCTCAAAATCATGGTACTTCTGATCGAAATATCGGATAGAAAGTCGAAGAAAACTTGAACCGAACAGCAACTCTCAAAGTATCAAAATACTCACAAAAATACGCTCGATAATCTAGAGAGAAAGAAAACTTGTTTCTGGTGTGATTTTCAATTCTAACCTAAGCGTCTATTTATAGGAAAATGCTATAACGCCATAGGAGACTAAAATAATAAAATATTATTTTTATTATTCAAAATTCTACTCATGCTAGCCATCAAAGACCAACATACCACTATTGAAAAAAAATCCTAGCAGCCCTCATGCTTTAAATCACAAAAGTGGGTCCCACCCATAAATTAATAAAAATTATTTTATTTTCTGAAAATCCAGTAATTCCTAGAAAATAGCTCGTTTATCCGAAAAAATACGAATTTTATGTCCATTCCACACAAAATCGAATTCTCTACAACTTTGTAGCTTTGAGTTTTTCCAAATTCCAAACAGAAAATATCTGAAATCCACAAACGGGTGATTTTTAATACCTCCCTTCTGACAAAATACTGATAAAATCACCTCAGCATTAATTTCTTCATTTATATCCACATAAATAAATCCATCATTTATATCCACATCAAATAAATATTTTCTTATCATATAAATTAATAATTAATTATTCACAAATAATATTATAGAATCACAATTATGACAACCAGGCCGTTCCAAGGAAAGAGGGGGCTTTCCAATAAGGATTTCTCCTTACTGGCGCACAATTAGGTGACCAAACCTCTCCTTGACAGAACTTTCTAGACATTACCAATAATGCTATCTAATAATATTATTCAAATAATATGAATTATTAATTTGATAATGGAAAATACTGTGCAGTGACAATTATTGAAACAACAATAATATAAACTATCAACGTAATAATTATTGAATTAATAAAATAAAATATTGAACAGTAACTACTGTAACAATTATTGAGTAGTGCCTTCTTACGTACGAATCAATAATTCAATAATACTGTGCAATACCGTGTGCTACTGTGCAATCACGCGTATTACTGTATTTTAACCACCAGGTATTCCAACAGTGTTAACGATAACAACTACGCCGTTATTTATAAAAACTCATACTTTGTCGTTTTCTTCATCCGACAGTTATTCTGTTATGAACCCCACGAATGGCTGCGCCGTCGTACGAATATTCCCTGACTAAAAGAATATTCCACGACCACAAGAATATTCCCCGACAAAAATGAATATTTTATAACCACTTGCTTATTTTGTAAAATTTGCACATTTCATCCATAACCAAAGTATTATATCAAATTAACACCTTATTAATTTAGAATAATGAATAGAGAAAATTCAATTTTATTTATAATAAGTTAGGGTCTTACAACCTCCCCTCCTTATAAAATTTCGTCCTCAAAATTGACGTACGTACCTGGTGTTTCGAACAGGTGAGGGTACCTCACTTTCATTTCTAATTCCAACTCCCAGGTCATTTCTTCAATAACATGGTTCCTCCACAAAACCTTAACTTATGGTATAACCTTGGTGCGTAGGACATGCTCTTTCCTATCCAAGATCTTAACAGGTACCTCCGCGTACGTTAAATCTTCGGCTATCTCATCTGGTTCTAACTCAATAATGTGGTTCGGGTCTTTCACATATTTACGAAGCATAGATATATGAAAAACATTATGAATACGAGACAGGTTTGGAGGTAATGCGAGTTTATAGGCCACATTTCCTATTCGGTCAAGAATCTCAAATGAACCAACAAATCTTGGATTGAGCTTTCCTCTTTTTCCAAATCTTGTAACTCCCTTCCATGAAGCAACACGTAACAATACATGATACCCAATATTAAATTCCACGTCCTTTCGATGAAGATCAACATAACTCTTTTGTCGATCCTGTGAGGTTTGAATACGTTGTCGAATCATTTGGATCTTTTCTGTAGTCATGTATACTAATTCTGGTCCTAACAACGTTGCTTCTCCCACCTCGTCCCAGCATATTAGAGAATTACACTTTCGTCCATACAACGCCTCAAATGGAGCCATGCCTATACTTGCTTGATAACTGTTATTATAGGAGAATTCCACCAGTGGCAAGTACTTATCCCAACTTCCTTTGAAATCTAGGATACAGAATCTTAATAGATCTTCAAGGGTTTGAATAGTCCTCTCTAATTATCCGTCCGTTTGAGGATGGTATGCCGAACTGAATTGTAAATCCGTGCCCATAGCTTTTTACAAGCTAACCCAAAATCGTGAAGTGAATCTTGGATCACGATCCAAAACTATAGATACTGGCATGCCATGTAATCTCACAATCTCGTTCACGTACATACGAGCAAGACGTTTAAGGGAATAAGTTTCACGTATATGCAAGAAATGAGCAGACTTGGTTAATCTATCAACAATAACCCAAATCGTATCTATACCTTGAGAAACCTTGGGAAGACCCGTAACGAAATCCATAGTAATGTGTTCGCACTTCCATTTCGGAATCTCAAGAGGTTGCAATGGACCTTTTGGTACTTGATGCTCTGCCTTTACACGTTGACAAGTTAAACACCTCGAGATAAACTCCGCGATCTCTCTCTTCATATTGTTCCACCAAAATGTATGTCGAATATCATGATACATTTTGGTACTCCCAGAATGGATTGTAAACGGGGTGTTGTGTGCCTCCATCATGATTTTACGCTTCAAGTCAGAATCGTTAGCAACACAAAGTCTAGAGTTGAATCGAAGTATTCCTTCTTCATCGATTCTTGCTTCTGGAATAGCACCTTCTTGCACTTTCTTCTTCATACGCATCAACCCCAGGTTTGTAGCTTGAGCAACTTTAACTTTATCGATTAAAGTTGCTTCTACTCGTATATTCTCCATCATCACGTGGGTCCCTGGAGTATTTAATTCTATCCCCATCCTTTGCAAGTCATACAAAATGGGCCTTTGCGTTGACAATATCGCACTCGTACTCGCATATGATCTTCTAATCAATGCGTCAGCTATTATGTTCGTTTTTCCAGGATGATATTGAATAGGGTGATCGTAATCTTTGAACATCTCAAGCCAACGTCGTTGCCTCATGTTGAGTTCTTTTTGGGTGAAGAAATATTTGAGGCTTTTATGATCCGTATAGATCTCCACTTTCTCCCCATACAGGTAATGTGTCCAAATTTTCAACGCGAATACGACTGCTGCCAACTCTAAATCATGAGTAGGATAATTCCTCTCATATTCTTTGAGTTTTCGCGAGGCATAGGCTATGACTTTCCCATGTTGCATGAGAACACATCCTAACCCTTTGCCTGAAGCATCACTGTAGATAACAAATCCATCCGAACCAGATGGTATTGCCAGAACAGGTGCCGAAATGAGTCTCCTCTTGAGCTCTTGGAAACTATTCTCGCATTCCTCGCTACATACAAATTTTGTATACTTCTGAGTCAACTGAGTTAACGGAGTAGCGATTCGAGAAAATCCTTCCACGAATCTCCGATAATAACCATTTAAGCCCATAAAGCTACGTACTTCGGTCACCGACTTCAGTTGCTCCCAACTTTCTATTGCTTTAATCTTCGCCAGGTCAATAGATACTCCATGTTTTGACACCACGTTCCCAAGGAATGCTACTTCCTCAAGCCAGTACTCGCATTTCTTCAGCTTGGCATATAGCTTGTTTTCACGAAGCCTTTCAAGTATCAGCTTCAAATGGCGCTCATGATTTTCACGTCTTTTGGAATAGATGAGGATGTCATCAGTAAAGACAACAACGAACTGATCCGAATATTCCTTGAATGCTCGGTTCATCATATCCATGAAAGCAGTAGGAGCATTAGTCAATCCAAAAGACATGACTAAGAATTCATAATGCCCATACCGAGTTCTGAAAGCAGTCTTTGGAATATCCTCAGTTTTAATCTTCAGCTGATGATATCCAGAACGAAGGTCGATCTTTAAAAAGAATTGTGGTCCTTGTAACTGGTCAAACAGGTCATCAATACGAGGTAGCGGATACCTATTCTTGATGGTGACATGGTTCAATTCTCTATAGTCAATACAAAGTCGCATACTCCCATCTTTCTTCTTTACGAATAAAACAGGAGCACCCCAAGGAGATGTACTAGGTCGAATGAAACCGATGTCTAATAACTCCTGTAGTTGGACTTTTAAATCCTGAAGTTCAACAGGAACCATTCGATATGGGGTTTTAGAAATGGGTTTTGTACCCAGTTCAAGGTCAATAAAGAATTCAACATCACGTTCTGGGGGTAAAACGGGAAGTTCTTCAGGAAATACATTAGGAAATTCTTTAACAACAGAAATATTATCCAAATCTTACTTGTCTTTATTCAAATCCATAACATGGGCTAAGAAAGCTTGGCATCCATTTTTCAATAAACGAATAGCTTTGTGGCTTGATATGACAGTGACTGATTTTATTGGTTTAGTTGTTTGAATTCGTATGACAGGTTGGTTAGGAATATGAAAACTAACAACCTTACGAAAACAATCAATTTTGGCATGATGAGTGGTTAACCAATCAATCCCTAAAATCACATCAAAAGAAAGTATCTTTAAAGATATAAGATCAACAGGTAATGTGATAGTGCCAACTTAGATCAAGCAAGATTTATAAACTGTAGATGTAACGAAGGTTTCACCCAATGAAGTTTCAGCAGATAAGTTAAAGGCCAATTTTTCCGTAGTCAAGTTTAAATGTTGAGCACAAGCAGGAGAGATAAAAGAATAGGTAGAACCGATATCAAGTAAGGTATAAACTTCACAAGAATATAAGATTAGCTTACCTGTGATCACCTCGTTCGGGTTCCTCATGTTTTGGCCAATCACAACAAACGCTTTTCCAGGAACCGCTAATTTCAACTTATCCGAGACAACCCTTGGAGTCACCATCCCCGCAAAACTTGGTTTTGCTACAAAACAATCCTGAGCTATGTGACCTTCCTTTCCACAGTTATAACATACCTTGGATTGTTGTAGGCAGTTTGGGCTGATATGTCCCTCTTTCCCGCATTTGTAACATTTAACTGTCAGTCTTTCTCCTCCCCTAGAATTTGTTGTTGGTGCTGGTGTTGCTGCTGATGTCTTCCCGTCATTGTTGAATCTCCTCTTTTTGAAATTTCCTTTAGACTCACCACTTCTATTATCATGGCCACGATTACCACCCGAGTGGTTACCGTTTTTGTCCGTATTCTTCCCTATTCGGTGGTTATCCTCGCTCTGATGATTGCTGTCACCGGTATGACCTTGGTTGTGATCTCTCGGTTGAGTATACTCATTATCTCACTCTAGTAATTGAGCCCTATTGACAACATCTGAATATAGAGAAAATTTATGAGAGATAAGGTATTGACGAATATCGGGTTTTAGACCTCTCAGAAACATCCGCGTTATACGTTCCTCATTCTCCACCAAATGAGGTGCAAACCTGGATAACTCCACGAACTTTGCCTCGTACTGAGACACCGTCATGTTGTTCTGTTCCAGTCTAATAAACACTACCTCCTTCATATGACGAATACTTTTAGGAAAGTACTTGTCATTGAACTGTTTCTGAAATCTTTCCCAAGACATGTTAAGTACGGCTGGCTGGGTACGCTTCACAGATTTCCACCAGTAATCTTCCTCAAAATGGAACATAAAGGTGGCGAATGGAACCTTCTGTTCCTCTGTGCATCCCAAGACATTGAATATCTTCGTAATTTGCTTGACCCATGTTTCTGCCTTAATTGGATCGAGCTTTCCCCAGAAATTTGGTGGTCCCAACTCCTTGAACTGCTTGGCTGTGACAGACCGCGCGTTGCCATCACTTCCACCCGTATTTTGTACACGAGTCTCCCTCGTCTGATTTTGCATGAACTGCAAAAAGCTCCTAAACATTCCATTATTCATCATTTTCTCGGTAGCATTATTTACAGGAGGAATATTACCTTCCCGTTGCACGTTCTCCTGGTTTGTGACAAAAGGTTGTTCCACAGTCTCATACACTCCATTGTTAAAGTTCTCAGCTACCATTCTTAAATACTTCCATAAAATAAGGGTTAATTAAACAAATTAATATATCACATAATATTCCTATATTATGACCGACCAACAAATAAGCTTAGATAGGACACACTAGCGAAGGATTTACTCATCTCTCCCCTCCTAGTTCTATTCCCCGATCTCCGCCAGAGACCATATCCCTAAGCTTTGATACCAACTGTGACGCCCCCAAAATAGGTATACAACACCCATTCTGGGTCGTCAAATACATGGTACAGAAAGCAACTATAACTTCAATAATACAATTGTCGTGCAAAATACGACAACACATACTGTGAGTTTAAATAAAAATATTGTCTTCTAGACAATATCAACACTCAAATAAGTCCTCATTATAATTATTCATACACTATTTTACAGAAATAGTGAGGACTGCTAAAACATCTTTCTAGAACTATCACTCCATACCCCGACTCGATCCTGCTGTGTTCTCACCTCCTAAGAAGAAAAATGGAAAAAAAAGAAAAAGGGTGAGCTCAACTAGCCCTGTAAAGAATATTATGACTAAGATAATATACAACAAATTATCATTAGTCTTCAACAGGGAAAAATCTGATAGAATACAATAGACAACAAATTTTAGATCAACAACTGCAGCGGAAACAACAATCCATTGAAGAGTCACGTAGAGAATGAATTCTACTATTTTCTAATATTTAAAAGTTCATCATCAATATTTTATCCCTATAACAGCAATCAGTATACATCTTTAATCAAATATTCATCTTTGCACTACAGGCCAAAGATATACATTTGTATCACCAGTTGGTCATGTTCATCTCAACACCTGTTCATCTTTGCATTACGGGCCAAAGATATTTATCAGTTAATCAATCATCTTTGCACTACAGGCCAAAGATCTTCAGTAATATCATTATTTAAGACCGAGGATGATGAAAAATACTTTAAAGAAAACGAATCTAGTGAGACAGAAGGACAAATATTAGGGATTCGTATAATAGTTTATCCAAGATCAATAATACTTCATAATAATCAATTGTGAAGCAAAATTCAAAAATAACGATCAAAACATGGATACAATCAGAGATAGTAGCCAAAATAGACATCTTGGACAAAAAGAATTTTTTTTATTTTTCGGTGAATAGTGCCGTATACGTGAATAGTGCCGTATACGTGAATAGTAATCTCGACACAAAAAGTTCTAAATTTGATTAAAAAGTTCACCAATATTTCGGCATAATGATATTGAAAAAAATAATATCATTTAAGAAGAAAATAACATCTCTTACCTCAAAATAACGGTACTTCTAATAGAAATATCAGATAGAAAGTCGAAGAAAACTTTTACCGAACAACAACTCTCAAAGTATCAAAATACTCACAAAAATACGCTCGATAATCTAAAGAGAAAGAAAACTTGTTTCTGGTGTGATTTTTAATTCTAACCTAAGCGTCTATTTGTAGGAAAATGCTAGAATGCCATAGGAGACTAAATAATAAATTATTATTTTTATTATTCAAAATTCTACGCATGCTAGCCATCAAAGACCAGCATGCCACTCTTGAAAAAAAATCCTAGCATCCCTCACGCTTTAAATCTCAAAAGTGGGTCCCACCCATAAATTAATAAAATTTATTTTATTTTCTGAAACTCCAGTAATTCATAGAAATTAACCCGTTTATCAGAAAAATACGAATTTTATGTCCATTCCATATGAAATCGAATTCTCTACAACTTTGTAGCTTTAAGGTTTCCAAACGGGTGATTTTTAATACCTCCCTTCTGACAAAATACTGATAAAATACCTCAGCATTAATTCCTTCATTTATAACCACATAAATAAATCCATCATTTATATCCACATCAAATAAATATTTTTTTATCATATAAATCAATAATTAATTATTCACAAATAATATTGTTGTAAGACCCCAACTTATTATTTAATGAAATTAAATTTCCTCTATTTATTATCTTGAAATAGTAAGGGTTGATTTGATTAATATGGTATGTTATGGGTAAAATGCGCAATTATTTCAAACAAGCAAGTGATTTTAAAATATTCCTTATTGACGGAAAATATTCGTTTGGTCGTGGAATATTTTTACTGTCGGGGAATATTCGTATAACGGCGCAGCCTTGTGTGGGCCCATAACAGAAAGCGATTGGATGAAGAAAACGACAAGAATAAGTTGTTATAAATAACGGCGTAGTTGTTACCGTTAATACTGTTGGAATACCCGGTAGTTAAAACACAGTAGCACACGGTATTACCCCAATTATTGATTCTTACGTAAGAAGGCACAACTCAATAATTGTTACAGTAATTACTGTTCAGTATTTTATTTTATTGATTCAATAATTGTTGCATTGATATTTTATATTATTGTTGTTTTAATAATTGTCATTGCACAGTATTTTCTATTATCAGAGCAATAATTCATATTATCTGAATAACATTATTAGATAACATTATTGGCAATGTCTAGAAAGTTCTGTCTAAGGAGAGGTTTGGTCATCTAATTAGGTGCCAGTTAGGAGAGATCTTTATTGGAAATCCCCCTCTTTCCTGGGAACTGCCTGGTTGTCAGTATTGTGATTCTGTAATATTATTTGTGAATAATTAATTATTAATTTATATGATGAGGAAAATATTGATTTTATGTGGATATAGATGGAGAAAATTTTTACTGTGACAATTGTTGAAAATTAATATTTTATCTTTTTCTGATAAAATAATTCATTTAAATATATTATTTTAATAATATAATAATGGTGATATTTTTACAATAAATATGAGATATATGAGTATATGAGGAGGAAGAGTATTTTTGTTGCATTAAATGATTAACACATATTTTGTGTGTTGATAGACCCCAATTCTTGATCGAAATTTGGTTATAGCTTGTAAAATTGTCCGTTTGTGAATTTCGATCAATTTCTGTTTGGAATTTGGAAAAACTTTCTTCTGCAAAGTTGTAGAGAATGAAATTTACTATGAAAAGGACACGTGGTTCGAATTTTTCTGATAAAAGAGCTATTTATTATGAATTATTGAAGTTCCGAAGTTTTGAAATAATTGATTTTTTGAAGTTTTATTTATTTTTTTGATAATTTTTTTTTTGTATTTGTGGACATCATTAACATGTGCAAAGTGCTGAAATCAGATGTCAAGAGGTGGGCTAAGGAAAATTTGATAAATATATTAATATTATATTAGATTTTCTGCTTTGGTGTTCTAAGCATTTTCCTATAAATAGGGTACTTAGGTTAGAATTAAAAATCACACCAGAAATTAAAATCTTCTCTCTCTTTCTCTCTCGATATATTGAGTGTATTCTTGTGAGTATTTTAATACTTTGAGTGTTGTTATACGGTGCAAGTTCAAGTCATAGCCTATATCCGGTGTTTCAACTAGAAGTACTATCTTTTCGAGGTAAGGGATGTTATTTTCTTTTTAAATGATATTATTTTCTTCAACATCATTATGCCAAAATATTGGTTTGAAGTTTTAATCAAATTTAGAACTTTTTGTGTCGGGGTTACTATTCACGTATACGACACTATTCACGTATACAACACTATTCACGAATACGACACTATTCATCAAAAAATAAATTTTTTTTCCCTTTTCGTCCAAAATATCTATTATGGATACTAGCTTTGATTGTATCCATGTTTTGATCATTCTTGAATTTTACTTCACTATAATTATTTATGAGGTATTTTTGGACATGAAATAGCTGAAATACGAATCCTTGATATTTATTCTTTTGTTTCACTGGATTTATTTTCTTTAAAATATTTTTCATCATCCTCAGTCCTAAATGATGATATTATTGAATATCTTTGGCCTGTAGCGCAAAGATAAATAATTTTATAATGAATATCTTTGGCACGTAGTGCAAAGATGAACAGGTGTTGAGATGAACATGACCGACTGATGAATATATTTGGCCTGTAGTGCAAAGATGAATATTTGATTCAAGATGTATATCGATTGATGTTACAGGGATAAAATATTGATGATGGACTTTTAAATTCATAGATAGCAGTAGATTTCATTCTCTACGTAACTTTTCTATGAATTATTATTTCCGCTGCGAATATTGATCTGAAACTTGTTGTCTATTGTATTTTATCAGATTTTTCCCTGTTGAAGACTAACGATAATTTGTTCTATATTATCTTAGTCATAATATTCTTTACTTGGCTAGTTGAGCTCACCCTTTTCCTTTTTGATCTATTTTTTTCTCAGGAGGCGAGAATGTAGCGAGTACTAGTCGGGATATGGAATGATGATTCTAGAAGTTGTTTAGTAGTCATCACTATTTTTGTAAAATAATGTATCAATAATTGTGATGAGGATTTATTTGGGTATGGATATTGTCTAGAAGATAATATTTGTATTTAAACTCACAGTTTTTATGATGTAATAATAAAGTAGTAGTTGTTTCTGTACCATGTTATTGACGACCTAAAATGGGTGATGTATACCTATTTTGGGGGCGTCACAGTTGGTATCAGAGCTTAGGGATATGATCTCTGACAGAGATCGGGGAATAGAACTAGGAGGGGAGAGACGAGTAAATCTTTCGCTAGTGTGTCCTAACTAAGCTTATTTGTTAGTTGGTCAGTATATAGGGATATTATGTGATATATTGATTTCTATAATTAACTCTTGTTTTATGGCAATATTTGAGAATGTCGACTGAGAATGTTAACAGTGGAGTAAATGAGACCATGGAGACGCCTGTACTCACCAATGAGGAGAACGTTCAGCAGGCTGATAATGTTCCTCCTGTGAACAACTCCACTGAGTAGATGATGAACGACGTGATGTTTAGAAGTTTTTTGCAGTTCATGTAAAAATCAGACGAAGGAGACTCGTGCACAAAATACATGTGGAAATGATAACAACGCACAATTTTTCACGGCCAAGCAGTTCAAAGAGTTGGGACCACCAGAATTCTGAGGAAAGCCGAATCCGATTTAAGCGGAGACGTGGGTCAAACAAATTACCAAGATATTCTATTTCTTGGGATGCACGGAAGAACAGAAGGTTCCATTCGCTACTTTTATGCTCCGTAATGAGGCAGATTACTGGTGGGAATCTGTGAAGCGTACCCATCTAGCCGCACTCAGCATGTCTTGGGAGATGTTTCAGAAACTGTTCAATGACAAGTACTTTCCTGAAAGTATTCGTCATATGAAGGAATTGGAGTTTATTAGACTGGAATAAAATAATATGACGGTGTCCCAGTACGAGGTAAATTTTGCAGAGTTGTCCAGGTTTGCACCTCATTTGGTGGAGAATGAGGAAAGTATGACGTGGATGTTTCTGAGAGGTTTGAAACCCGACATACGTCAGTATCTCATTTCTCATAAATTTTTTCTCTATTCAAATGTTGTCAACAGGGCTCAATTGTTAGAGCGAGATAACGAGTACAGTCAACCGAGGGATCACAACCAGGATCATACTGGAGATAGCAACAATTATTGAATCAATAAAATAAAATATTGAACTGTAACTACTGTAACAATTATTGAGTAGTGCCTTCTTATGTACGAATCAATAATTCAATAATACAGTGCAATACCATGTGCTACTGTGCATCCACGCGTATTACTGTATTTTAACCACCAGGTATTCCAACAGTGTTAACGATAACAACCACGCCGTTATTTATAAAAACTCATACTTTGTCATTTTCTTCATTCGACAATTATTCTGTTATGAGCCCCACGAATGGCTGCGCCATCGTACGAATATTCTCTGACAAAAAGAATATTCCACGACCAAAATAATATTCCCCTACAAAAATGAATATTTTATAACCACTTGCTTATTTTGTAAAATTTGCACATTTCACCCATAACCATAGCATTATATCAAATTAACACCTTATTAATTTAGAATAATGAATAGAGAAAATTCAATTTTATTTATAATAAGTTGGGGTCTTACATGGGTTGTCCACATATTTACGTGACATCGATACGTAAAAAAATGTTATGAACACGCAAAATACTTGGCGGTAAAACGAGTCTATAGGCCACAGTTCCTACTCGATCGAGGATTTCAAATGGGCCAATGAAATCGAGGGTTGAGATTTTCTCTCTTCATCGATTCTTGCTTCTAGAATAACGCCCTCTTGAACCTTCTTCTTCACAATCATCAGCTCTGAGTATGTAGCTTGCACGACTTTAACTTTATCGATTAAAGTCGATTTTACTTTTATATTCGTTATCTTCACGTGGGTCCCTAGAGTCTTTAACTCTATCTTCATCATTTATAAGTTATACGAAATGGGTTTTTGTGTTAACAACATCGCACTCGTAAACGCATATGATCTTCTACTCAACGCGTCAGCTACCACGTTCGCTCTTCCACGATGACATTAAATGGTATGATCGTAATCTTCAACAGCTCGAGCCAACGTCTTTGGTGCATTATACGTTCGTTTTGGTTAAAGAAATATTTAAGGGTTTTTAGAATTGGGTTTTGTATTGAGGTCAATACAAAATTCGATTTCACGCTCTAGGGGTAGGCTAGGAAGTCTTCAAAGAATACGTTAGCAAATTTATTATAAATAGAAATGTCATTCAAAAATGTGACTCTCATCCAAGACTTGGATAGCACGTCACATTGATACCTGTCAACTTACCACCGTTATTCACGACGTTCCCTACTGATATTCTGGCTTCGGTGTATTCCAAGACTTGGAAGTCACCAGCGAAAGGCTCGGGGCTCTTTACTTATGGCTTGATATGACAATGATTAACTTTAGTGGTTTGGTTGCTTGAATTCGCATAACAGGCTGGTTAGGAATATGAAAGCTAACAACCTTATGAAAAGCATGATGAGTAGTTAACCAATCAATTTCTAAAATCGTATCAAAGGCAAGTATTTTCAAAGAAATAAGATCGACGGGTAACGTGAAAGTGTCGATTTGAATCAAACAAGACTTATAAGTCTCTCTTACCTGATGTTGATTCCCAAAAACTCAGGTGGTCCCAACTCCTTAAACTGCTTAGCGGTGACCGACCGCGAGTTGCCATTATTTCCACCTATATTTTGAACAGGAGTCTCTCTTACCTGATGTTGCATAAATTGCATAAAGTCTCTGAACATCTCATCGTTCATCATTTGATCGGTGTTGTTATTTACCTGAGGATTATTGTCTTCTTGTTGCACATTTTCCTAGGTATTGATCGTTGGTGACTCAACAGTCTCATGTGCTTCATTGCTTATCTCAACATTTTCGAATGCCATTTTCAAACACTGTCACAAAACAAGGGTTAATTGACATATCACATATTATCCCTATACTCTGACCGACCAATTAAATACCAAATAAACTTATGTAGGTCATACTAGCGAAGAAATTTCCTGTCTCTCCCCTCCTAGTTCTTGTCTCACATCTCAGCCAGGGATTATATCCCTAAGCTTTGATACCAACTGTGATGCCCCCAAAACAGGTATACATCACCCATCTTGAGTCGCCAAATACATGGTACAAAATTCAAATACAACTTAATTATACAACTATCGTGTAAAATACGACAAAACATAAGCTGAGCGTTTAAACAAGAATACTATCATCTAGACAATATCCACACTCAATGGTGTCCTCATTACAATTATTATCACAATATTCCATAAAATAGTGAGGACTACTAAAGCCATTTATCCTAGACCATCACTCCATTCCCCGACTCGTCCCAACTATATTCTCATTTCCTGAAGAGAACAATGAAAGAAAGGGTGAGCTCAAATAGCCCAATAAGAAATATTATGACTAAGATAATGCAGGATAAATTATCCTTAGCCTTCAACAGTATAACAACTGATAGAATACAATAGACAACAAGTTTTAGATCAACAATTGCAGCGAAAATAAGCAATCCATTAGAAGAGTCAAGTAGAGCATAAAATCTACTATCTTCTATGATTTAAAAAGTTTTTCATCTACTTTATTGCTGAGACTCAGCTTAATAAATAAACCACATCATCGAATCATCACTGCACTACGGGCCAATGATATTCATTAAATCATCAATGGTCATGACTATACCAAGTAATCCCTGGTCATAATCATACCAAAAACTGTCCATCAATGCACTACAGGCCACTGAGGACTTTTACCACATCATTTATAATATTACAGGTCATTATTATACCGAATGATCCCTGGTCATAATCATACCAAGTCCATCTATACACGTAAGCCAAAGATGACTTTCATCACAATATAAGCATGAGGATGATGACAATGACATAATAATTCAATAAAATAAGTTCAAGGATAAATTTTAGTGATTTATAATTTAATTTATCTAGAAATCAATAACGTCCAAATTGTCAACGTGATACTGCTTTGTAGAGTAAAATTCAAGAATAATATTTTTGTACCAAAAATAACTTGGACAGAAAAGAAATATATTTTTCAGGTGAATAGTACCCCGTGAATAGTACTTCGTGAATAGTACCCCGTGAATAGTACCCCGACATGAAAAGTACTCTAAATACCCGAGTGAATAATTTTTGTGTGAATAGTAATTTGGGTGGATAGTAACCCGTGAATAGTAACTCGTGAATAGTACTCTGACACAAAAAGTGCCCCGAATACCCGAGTGAATAATATTAGAGTAAATAGTAACCGGGTGAATAGTAACTCGTAACAGAAAATACCAAATAAAATAATATTTCATGAAGAGTACAAAAGAAATGATATCTCATACGAGTATAATAGAATATATAAAACTAAAAATGGATTTTCATCCGCCATGCGATAATCCACGTAAACAGATCATTTCCACAATTTAATAAAGAATGAATATGAAGGATCATTCACCATGCATGTGATAATCCACATAGACAGGTTATTCCAACAAAACAATAAAAAATAGAATAACAGAAGAATTCACCAGGAATGCGATAGACCGCGCATACAAGTTATTCTAACAGAATAATAAATAATGGAATAACAGAAGAATTCACCAGGCATACGATAGACCGCACAGACAGGTTATTCTAACAGAATAATAAATAATGGAACCAGGTCATGCGTAAATGCACTGACAGGATATTCCAACAAAATAATAAATAATAGAACCAGGTTATGCATAAACGCACAGACAGGATATTCTGACAGAATAATAAATAATGGAACCAGGTCATGTGTAAACGCACAGACAATATATTCCGAAAGAATAATAAGGAATGGAATAATAGAAGAATTTCACCATGTATGTGGTACTTCGCATAGACCGGTTATTCCAACATAATAATAAAGAATGGAATAACAGAAGAATTTCACCATGTATGCGGTACTTCGCATAAACAGGTTATTCCAACATAATAATAAAGAATGGAATAACAGAAGAATTTCACCATGTATGCGGTACTTCGCATAGATAAGTTATTCCAACATAATAATAAAGAATGGAATAACAGAAGCTCTCTTCATGAATACGAAAGAAATAATACCCCTTACCTCAAAAGAAGACTGGATGCTGGAATAGTGAGGTAGCAGACTTCTCTTCTTCTTTCTCTCTATAATTTCTGTGTATAATAATTGATCTATAGCTTTAGTGAATTGGTGAGAAATGAAAGAAGAATGAGCTTCTATTTATAGGAAAATATAGTTTCAATAATTGCACATTTTGGGACTCAAAATATTACAGTATAATACCTTTATCTTTTTCTTCATTTTTAATTTAGTTCTGCAAGTATTATAAAATTTGCACCACCTCCCCTAATAGTAAATCATGTGAATCAATAGTAAATCTTGTGACTCAATAGTTTTAAACATGTGAAAAAAATAATTACAGTATAATACCTTTATCTATACCTCCATTTTTAACTTAGTCATGCAAATATTATCAATCTTGCACCAACTCCCCTAATAGTAAATGAATATGAATCAATAGTACACACATGTGAACAAATAGTTATAATCATGTGAATCAATAACAATTAATTGCTCATTTATCCGGTTAATTACCCGATTGGTTAATAAATTTCCTCGCATATTCTTGAAGACTTTTTAGCCTAACCCTAGAGCGTGAAATCGAATTTTGTATTGACCCCAGTACAAAACCCATTTCTAAAACCCTTCGATATTTCTTCACCTAGAACGAACGTATTATGCGCCAAAGATGTTAGCTCGAGCTGTTGAAGGTTACGACTATGTCATTCAATATCATTGTGGAAGAGCGAACGTGGTAGCTGACGCGTTGAGTAGAAGATCATATGCATTTACGAGTGCGATGTTGTTAACCCAAAGACCCATTTTGTATAACTTACAAATGATGAAGATGGAGTTAAAGACTCTAGGGACCCACATGAAGATAACAAATATACGATTAGAATTGACTTTAATCGATAAAGTTAAAACTGCTCAAGCTATATACTCAAAGCTGATTAATGTGAAGAAGAATGTTCTAGAGGGCGTTATTCTAGAAGCAAGAATCGACGAAGAGAGGAAATCTCAACCCTAGATTTTATTGGCCCATTTGAATTCCTCGATTGAGTAGGAACTGTGATATAGACTCGTTTTAACGCCAAGTATATCGCGTATTCATAACGTTTTTCACGTATCGATGTTACGTAAATATGTGGACGATCCAAACCACATTATTGAATTAGAACTAGATGAGATAGCAGAAGATTTAACATATTAGGAGATACGTGTTAAAATCTTGGATAAGAAGGATCATATTCTACATTCAAAGGTTATATTTCAAGAGTTAGAATTTGAAATGAAGTCAAGATATCCTCACCTCTTCGGCATACCAAGTACGTACGTAAATTTCGAGGGAAAAATTTATAAATTTCTCGAAATATTTTTTTTGAATATTATGGTGTGGATTTAATATAATGTTATAGTTGTGGGTAATATTTATAAATTTTGTAAAGTATGCAAGTTATTATAAAATATTCGTTGTGTCGGGGAATATTCTTTTTGTCAGGGAATATCTGTACGATGACACAATCATTGGTGGACCCCACAACGAAAATATTGTCGTAGTTAGAAAATGACAGAATTATCTTTTTATAAAAATAACAGCGAAAGTGTTACCGTTAAAACTGTTGAACTACTCGGTAGTAAAAGTACAGTAATACGCGTGGTTGCATAGTAGCACACAATATTGATTATTGATGCTTACATAAGAAGTCACTTAGTTATACTCAATTATTGCTATAGTAATTGTTGCATCATATCTCTCATATTATTGATTCAATTATTGTCATAGTATCATCTGTATAATATGTTATATTATTAAATCAATAATTGAGACGGCAAAGTTATTCCTATTATTATTTGTAATATTGACAATGTCTAGAAGTTCTGTCAATGAGAGATTTGGTCATCTAATTAGGTTCCAATAGGGAGAAATCCTTATCGAAAAGCCCCCTCTTTCCTAGGAACGACCTGATTGTTAAATATTGTGAGTTATAATATTAATGATGAATAAGTTCGTGTTGATTAAAGATGAAATTGATAATTCCATTGTGTGGGAATTATTAGTATTAGTGGAAATCGATATTTATTTCAATAATAATTAATGTCTGAAGGTTATATTGACTAATGGGTAATTAATCGAATAAATAAACAATTAATTGCTATTAATTCACATGCTTATAACTATGTGTTCACATGTGTGTACTATTAATTCACATAATTTACTATTAGGGGAGTTGGTGCAAGATTGATAATACTTGCATGACTAAGTTAAAAATAGAGGTATAGATGGAGGTACTATATTGTAATTCGTATTTTCACATATTTAGAACTATTGATTCACATGATTTACTATTAGGGAAAAGGTGCAAGTTTGATAATACTCGCAGGACTAAATTAAAAATAAAGAAAAAGAGGTAGGTATTATACTGTAATATTTCGAGCCCCAAAATGTGCAATTATTGAAACTATAATTTCCTATAAATAGAAGCTCATTCTTCCTTCATTTCTCACCAATTTATTAAGTCTCACAAGAGCAATTATTATAGAGAAAGTATAAAGAGAAAGAAGAAGAGAAGTTTGCTACCTCACTATTCCAGTATCTAGTTTCTTCTAAGGTAAGGGGTATTATTCTTTCGTATTCATGAAGAGAGTTATTTTCTTTTAATACTCATAAGGGTTGTTATTCCATTCTTTATTATTATGTTGGAATAACCTGTCTATGCGAAGTACCGCATACATGGTGAAATTCTTCTGTTAATCCATTCTTTATTATTCTGTTGGAATAACCTGTCTGTGCGGTCTATCGCATGCCTGATGAATTATGTTGTTAATCCATTCTTTATTATTCTGTTGGAAAATCCCGTCTGTGCTGATTACACATGACCTGGTTCCATTTTTTATTATTCTATTGGAATATCCTGCCTATGCGGATTACGCATGACCTGGTTCCATTCTTTATTATTCTGTTGGGAATAACCTGTTTGTGCGGTCTATCGCATGCCTGGTGAATTCTTTTGTTATTCCATTCTTTATTATTCTGTTGGAATAATCTGTCTGTACGGTCTATCGCATGCCTGGTGAATTCTTCTGTTATTCTATTCTTTATTATTCTGTTAAAATAACCTGTCTGTGCGGTCTATTGCATTCCTGGTGAATTCTTCTGTTATTCCATTCTTTATTATTCTGTTGGAATAACCTGTCTGTGTGGTCTATCGCATGTCTGGTGAATTCTTCTTTTATTCCATTCTTTATTATTTTGTTGGAATAAACTGTCTACACGGACCACCGCATGCATGGTGAATTCTTCTGTTATTATATTCTTTATTATTCTGTTGGAATAAATTGTTTATGTGGATTACCGCACGCATGGTGAATGATCCTTTGTATTCATTCCTTATTAAATTATAGAAATGATCTGTCTACGTGGATTACCGCATGGCGAACAAAAATCCATTTACAATTTCATATATTCTATTATACTCAGCTGGTTAAAATTTTGGCTTCTATACTACATGAAATTAGTAGAATATCCTGGATATTTGCGCTTCATCCAGTATCTTTTCATGAAAATATTCTTCTGAGCATTCTTGAATTTTACTCCACAAAGTAGTATCATGTTGATAATTTGGACGTTATTGATTTCTGGATAAATTAAATTATAAATCTTTAAAATTTATCGTTGAACTTGTTTTATTGAATTATTATGTCATTGTCATCATCCTCATGCTTATATTGTGATGAAAGTCATCTTTGGCTTACGTACATAGATGTACTTGGTATGATTATGACCAGGGATTATTCGGTATAATCATGATCGTGATGTGACGAATGATGTGGTGAAAGTCCTCATTGGCTTGTAGTTCATTGATGGACAGTTGTTTTTATGATTACGACCAGGGATTATTCGGTATAATCATCACCATTGATGATTACATGAATATCTTTGGTCGTGATGCAGGGATGATTTGATTTTATTTATTGAGCTGAGTCTCAGCGATAAAGTTGATGAAAAACTTTTTAAATCATAGAAGATAGTAGAATTTATGCTCTACTTGACTATTCTAATGGATTGCTTATTCCGCTGCAGTTGTTGATCTAAAACTTGTTGTCTATTATATTCTATCAGTTGTTATACTGTTGAAAGCTAAGGATAATTTATTCTGTATTATCTTAGTCATAATATTTCTTACTGGGCTAGTTGAGCTCACCCTTTCTTTTATTATTCTCTTCAGGAAATGAGAATACAGCTGGGACAAGTCGGGGAATGGAGTGATGGTCTAGGATAAGTGGCTTTAGTAGTCCTCACTATTCTACAGAATAATGTGATAATAATTGTAATAAGGACTCCATTGAGTGTGGATATTGTCTAGATGACAATGTTCTTGTTTAAACTCTCAGCTATGTTTTGTCGTATTTTACACGACTGTTGTATAATTAAGTTCTATTTGAATTTTGTACCATGTATTTGGCGGCTCAAGATGGGTGATGTATACCTATTTTGGGGGCGTCACACCTATACTTGCTTGATAACTGTTGTTGTAGGAGAATTCCACCAATGGCAAGTACTTATCCCAACTTCCTTTGAAATCTAGGACACACAGTCTTAATAGATCTTCAAGGGTTTGAATAGTCCTTTCCGATTGCCTGTCCGTTTCAGGATATGATGGTATGCCGAACTGACTCGTAAATTCGTGCCCATAAATTTTTGCAAGCTAACCCAAAATTGTGAAGTGAATCTTGGATCACAATCCGAAACTATGAATACTGGCATGCCATGCAATTTCACAATCTCATTCATGTACATACGAGCAAGACGTTCAAGGGAATAAGTCTCACGTATAGGCAAGAAATGTGCAGATTTGACTCGAAGTATTCATTTTTCATCGATTCTTGCTTCTGGAATAGCACCTTTTTGCACTTTCTTCTTCATACTCATCAGCTCCATGTCCGTAGCTTGAGCAGCTTTAACTTTATCGATTAAAGTCAGTTCTACTCGTATGTTTGATATCATCACGTGAGTACTGGGAGCCTTTAACTCTATCTCCATCCTTTGTAAGTCGTACCAAATGGGTCTTTGTGTTAACAACATCGCACTCGTACCCGCATACAATCTTCTACACAATGCGTCACCTACAACGTTTGCTTTTCCAAGATGATATTGAATGCCATGGTCGTAATCTTTCAACAGCTCGAGCCAACGTCTTTGCCGCATATTGAGTTCCTTTTGGGTGAAGAAATATTTGAGGCTTTTATGATCCGTATAAATCTCCACTTTCTCCCCATACAGGTAGTGTCTCCAGATTTTCAACGCAAAAATGACTGCTGCCAACTCCAGATCATGAGTAGGATAATTCCTCTCATATTTTTTATGTTGTCGCGAGGCATAGGATATGACTTTCCCATGTTGCATGAGAACACATCCTAACCCTTTGCCTGAAGCATCGCTGTAGATAACAAATCCATTCGAACCAGATGGTATTGTCAGAACAGGTGCCAAAATGAGTCTCCTTTTGAGCTCTTGGAAACTCTTCTCGCATTCCTCGCTCCATACGAATTTTGTATCTTTCTGAGTCAGCTGAGTTAACGGAGTAGCAATTCGAGAAAATCCTTCCACGAATCTCCGATAATAACCAGCTAAGCCCAGAAAGCTACGTACTTGGGTCACCGACTTTGGCTGCTCCTAACTTTGGATTGCTTCAATTTTTGCCGGGTCAACAGATACTCTATGTTTTGACACCACGTGCCAAAGAAATGCTACTTCCTTAAGCCAAAACTCGCATTTCTTCAGCTTGGCATATAGCTTGTTGTCACGAAGTCTTTGAAGTACTAGTTTCAAATGGTGCTCATGATCTTCACGACTTTTGGAATAGATGAGGATGTCATCAATAATGACAACAACGAACTGATCCAAATATTCCTTGAATATACGGTTCATCATATCCATAAAAGCATTAAGAGCATTAGTCAATCCAAAAGACATGACTAAGAATTTATAATGCTCGTACCGAGTTCTGAAGGCAGTCTTTGGAATATCCTCAGTTTTAATCTTCAGCTGATGATATCCAGAGCGAAGATCTTTGAAAAGAATTGTGTTCCTTGCAATTGATCGAACATGTCATCAATGCAAGGAAGGGGATACCTATTCTTGATGGTGACATAGTTCAATTCTCGGTAGTCAATACAAAGTTGCATACTTTCGTCTTTTTTCTTTTCGAATAAAACAGGAGCACCCCAAGGAGATGTACTAGGACGAATGAAACCGATGTCTAACAACACCTGTAGTTGGACTTTTAACTCTTGAAGTTCAATAGGAGCCATTCGATATGGGGTTTTAAAAATGGGCTTTGTACCCTGTTCAATGTTAATAAAGAATTCAACTTCACGTTCTGGGGGTAGACCAGGAAGTTCTTCAGGAAATACGTCAGGAAATTCACTAACAACCAAAATATTATTCAAATCTGACGTGTTTTTGTTCAAGCCCATAACATGGGCTAAGAAAGCTTAACATCAATTTTTTAATAAACGAATGGTTTTATGTGCCCCTCCTCTCCGCATCTGTAGTATCTAACTGGCGGTCGTTCTCCTCTTCTAGAATTTGTTGCTGGTGCTGATGTTGCTGATGATGTCTTCATGTCATTGTTGAATATCCTCTTTTTGAAATTTCCACTTGACTCACCTCTCCTATTATCATGACCAAGATTACCACCAGAGTAGTCAGGGATGGAGCTACCTTGAGGCTGGAGGGGGCCATGCCCCTACCCCCAAGATTTTTTGGGTCAGGCACTAGAATATCAAGTGGGCTGATTTTTGGGGCCAGACACTCGAATATCAAGTGGGTTAATGACTATTGTGAAGATAAACATTAACTAATCACTATTGGGCTAAATTTATTAGAATACCAAGTGGACCTTACAAAAAATAGAATAGTCTAAAATTTTAATGTTCAAATCATATTGGTTGTTGCTTAGTATAATAGTATTGACTAATGACTATTGTGAAGATAATTCCAGGAGTAGATATTTTCTCATTTTTTCATTTAGTATAATAGATGGATTTTATGATTTGAAAGAATGTCGGCTGCAATTCTAACGAAACTTTGATATGTTCTAAAAGACTTTTTTTTGCTATATTTTGTTGTCTTTGTCAAAGAAAAATATATTAATACATTATATTTGTTTTAGTAAAAATATATTTTGTAATTTTGGAACTTTACTTTTTAATGGTGAATATATATTATGTTGTTAAAAAAAATTTGGGCCCCCCCAATATCGAATCCTAGCTCCGTCCTTGAGAGTAGTAACCACTTTTGTCCGTATTTTCCCTCCCTGCTTGTTATCATTGCTCCGATGACTGCTGTTACTGGTATAACCCTGGTTGTGGTCCCTCGGTTGAACATACTCATTATCTCACTCTAATAATTGAGCCATGTTAACAACATCTGAATATAAAGAAAATTTGTGAGAGATAAGGTATTGACGAATTTTGGGTTTTAGACCTCTCAGAAAAATCCGCGTCATACGTTCGTCATTCTCTATCAAATGAGGTGCAAACCTGGAAAGCTCCGCGAACTTCACCTCGTACTGGGACACCGTCATGTTATTCTGTTCCAATCTAATAAATTTTATCTCCTTCATATGACGAATACTTTCAAGAATGTACTTGTTATTAAACAGTTTCTGAAATCTTTCCCAAGACATGTTGAGTGCGGCTAGCTGGGTATGCTTCACAGATTTCCACCAGTAATCTGCCTCATCACGGAACATAAAAGTGGCGAATGGAATGTAAGACCCCAACTTTTATGAATAAAGATGAATTTTTTATAATTATCATTTTTGAATATTATGGAATGAATTTGATATAATGTTATAGTTGTGGATAATATTTATAAATTTTGCAAAGTACGCAAGTTATTATATAATATTCGATTGGTCGGGGAATATTTGTTTTAACAGGGAATATTCGTACGAAGGCCCAATCATTGGTGGACCCCACAACGGAATTATTGTCGGATTGAGAAAATGACAAAAATATTTTTATGAAAATAACGGCGGAAGTTTTACCGTTAACTGTTGAAACACCCGGTGTTAAAAGTACAGTAATACGCGTGGTTGCATAGTAGCACACGGTATTGATTATTGATGCTTACGTGAGAAGTCACTCAGTTTTATTCAATTATTGCTTTAGTAATTGTTGCATAGTATCTCACGTTAATTGATTCAATTATTGTCGATATTTTATGTATTATTAAATCAATAATTGAGATGAAGAAGTTATTAATATTATTATTTGCAATATTAACGATGTCTAGAAGTTTTGCAAAGGAGAGTTTTGGTCACCTAATTGCGCGCCAATGGGGAGAAATTCTTATTGGAAAGCCTCCTCTTTCCTAGGAACGACCTGGTCGATTAATAGTGTGAATTATAATAATGATGATGAAGTTTTGTTTTATTTGTATTATTAATGTAATAAAACAAAAAAGCTTTTTATATAAAACAGGATGCTTTTATAAAGTTATTCGTTTTATTAGACTATAAATAGAATATATTATATTCTATTATGCATAGTGTTTTGTATAGTAAATTTTTTTATATAAAACAGAATACTTTTATAAAGTTATCTATTTTATTAGACAATAATTAGAATATATTATATTTTATTATGCATAGTGCCTGCATAGTAAAATCTTTTTATATAAAACAGAATACTTTTATAAAGTTATTCGTTTTATTAGATTATAAATAGAATATATATTATATTTTATTGTAAACCAATCTGGACTGTCCGTTTAAAAATAAATTAATCTAGACCGTTCAGGAATTAGTTACTATTCAGTCCATTCTTCTATAAATAGAAGCTCATTCCTTCATTATTTCTTACGAATTTACTGAAAGTCTAGAGAGAGAAACTATAGAGAGAAAGAAGAAAAATTTTCTACTACTTCACCACTTCTATATCCAGTTTCTTCTAAGGTAAGGGGTATTATTTCTTTCGTATTCATGAAGAGAACTTCAGTTATTCCATTCTTTATCATTATGTTGGAATAACCTATCTATACGAAGTACCGCATACATGGTGAAATTCTCCTGTTATTCCATTCTTTATTATTCTGTTGGAATAACCTGTCTATGCGAAGTACCGCATACATGGTGAAATTCTTCTGTTATTCCATTCTTTATTATTCTATTGGAACATCCTGTCAGTGCGAATTTCGCCTGACATGGTTCCGTTATTTATTATTCTGTTGGAACATCCTATCTGTGCGTTTACGCATGACTTGGTTCCGTTATTTATTATTCTGTTGAAACATCCTGTCGGTGCGAATTTCGCCTGACCTGGTTTCGTTATTTATTATTCTATTGGAATATCCTGTCTGTGCGTTTACGCATGACCTGGTTCCGTTGTTTATTATTCTGTTGGAATAACCTGTTTGTGCGGTCTATCGCATGCCTGGTGATTTCTTTTGTTATTCCATTCTTTATTATACTCAGTTGGTTAAAGTTTTGACTTCTATACTCCATGAAATTAGTGGAATATCCTTGATATTTGCACTTCATCTAGTATCTTTTCATGGAACCATTCTTCTGAGCATTCTTGAATTTTACTCTACAAAGAAGTATCATGTTGACAATTTGGACGTTATTAGTTCCTGGATAAATTAATTCTTGAATTTGTTTTATTGAATTCTTATATCATTGTCATCATCCTCACGTTTATATTATGTTGAAAGTCATCTGTGGCCTGTAGTGCATAGATGGACTTGGTATGATTATGATCAGGGATTTATCGGTATAATCATAACCGTAATGTTACAAATGATATTGTAAAAGTCCTCATTGGCCCGTAGTGCATTGATGGACAGTTGTTGGCATGATCATGACCATTGATGAATACACGAATATCCTTAGCCCATAGTGCATGGATAATTTGTGGTTGTGATACTAATGAATATCCTTGGCCGTAGTGCAGGGATGATGTGGATAATTTATTAAGCTGAGTCCCAGTGTTAAAAGTTATGAAAAACCTTTTAAATCATAAAAGATGATAGATTTTATTCTCTACTTAACTCTTTTAATGGATTGCTTGTTCCGATGCAGTTAAACTTGATGTTTGTTATATTGTATCAGTTTAACATTGTTGAAGGCTAATGATAATTTATTATGCATTATCTTAGTCATAATATTTCTTACTGAGCTAGTTGAGCTCACCCTTATACTTTCATTGTTCTCTTCAGGAAATGAGAACGTAGCAGGGACTAGTCGGGGAACGGAGAGACGGTCCAGATAATAGCATTAGTAGTCCTCACTATTCTGTTAAATAGAGTGATAATAAATGTAATGAGGACTCAATTGAGTGTGGATATTGTCTAGATGACAATATTTATATTAAAACTCACAGCATATATTTTTTCGTATTTTACACGACTGTTGTATAATTAAGTTGTATTTGAATTTTGTACCATGTATTTGGCGACTCAAGATGGGTGATGTATACCTATTTTGGGGGCGTCACATGGAGCCTTCTATTCTTCCGTGCATCCCAAGACATCAAATATCTTGATAATTTGCTTGACCCGCGTTTCTGCCTTAATAGGATCAGGTTTTCCCCAAAACTCTGGTGGTCCCAACTCCTTAAACTATTTGGCTGTGACAAACCGCGCATTGCTATCATTTCCACCTGTATTTTGTACATGATTCCCCCTCGACTGATTTTGAATGAACTGTAAAAAGCTTCTAAACATCCCGTCATTCATCGTTTGCTCGGTAGTGTTGTTTAAAGGAGGAATATTGCCTTTCTGTTACACGTTCTCCTGGTTGTTGATTGAAGGTGTTTCCACGGTCTCATACTGTAAGACCCCAACTTTATGAATAAAGAATATTTTTCTCGAAATATATTTTTGAATATTATGGTGTGGATTTGATATAATGTTATAGTTGTGGGTAATATTTATAAATTTTGCAAAGTAAGCAGGTGGTTATATAATATTCGATTGGTCGAGGAATATTCGTTTTAACAGAAAATATTCGTACGATGGCACAATCATTGGTGGACACCACAACGAAATTATTGTCGTAGTTAGAAAACGACATAATTATCTCTTTATAAAAATAACGGCGGAAGTTTTACCGTTAAACTGTTGAACTACCCGGTAGTAAAAGTACAGTAATACACGTGGTTGCATAGTAGCACACAGAATTGATTATTGATGCTTACGTGAGAAGTCACTCAGTTATACTCAATTATTGCTAAAGTAATTACTGTATTATATCTCTCATATTATTGATTCAGCTATTGTCACAGTATCATCTGCATAATATGATATATTATTAAATCAATAATTGAGACGACAAAATTATTCATATTATTATTTACAATATTGACAATGTCTAGAAGTTCTGTCAAGGAGAGGTTTTGTAAGACCCCGACTTTTATGAATAAAGATGATTTTTCTATAATTATCATTTTTGAATATTATGGAATGAATTTATTATAATGTTATAGTTGTGGGTAGTATTTATAAATTCTGCAAAGTATGCTAGTTGTTATATTATATTAGATTAGTCGGGGAATATTCATTTTAGCAGGGAATATTCGTACAACGGCGCAATCATTGCTGGACCCCACAACAGAATTATTGTCGGATTGAGAAAACGAAAAAAATATTTTTATGAAAATAACGGCGTAAGTTTTACCATTAATACTGTTGAACTACTCGGTAGTAAAAGTACAGTAATACGCGTGATTACATAGTAGCACACGGTATTGATTATTGATGTTTACATGAGAAGTCACTCAGATATACTCAATTATTTCTATAGTAATTGTTGCATCATATCTCTCATATTATTGATTCGATTATTGTCACAGTATCATCTGCATTATATGATATATTATTAAATCAATAATTGAGATGACAAAGGTATTCATATTATTATATTGCAATATTTACAATGTCTAGAAGTTCTGCCAATGAGAGGTTTGATCACCTAATTGCGCGCCAATAGGGAAAAATCCTTATTGGAAAGCCCCCTCTTTCCTGGGAATGACCTGGTTGTTAAATATTATGAGTTATAATATTAATGATGAATAAGTTCGTGTTGATTAAAGATGAATTTGATAGTTCCATTGTATCGGGATTATTAGTGTTAGTGGAAATCGACATCGATTTCGATGATAATTGATGTCTGAGGGTTATATTGATAAATCGGGGAATTTATCGGATAAATGAGTCTATAATTGCTACTAATTCACATGCTTATATTACTATTTATTCACATGTGTGTACTATTGAATCACATTCTAATAATATTAGGGGAGTTGGTGCAAGATTGATAATACTTGCATGATTAAATTAAAGATGGAGGTACTATACCGTAATTGGTATTTTCACATGATTATAACTATTGATTCACATGGTTGAACTATTGATTCACATTATTTACTATTAGGGGACTAAATTAAAAATGAAAGAAAAGTTGGAGATATTGTACTATAATTTTTCGAGCCCCAAAATGTGCAATTATCGAAACTATATTTTTCTAGAAATAGAAGCTCATTCTTCCTTCATTTCTTACCAATTCACTAAAGCTATAGAGCAATTATTATAGAGAGAAATTATAGAGAGAAGCTATAGAGAGAAAATCTATAGAAGAAGAGAAGCATGCTACCTCACTATTCCAGTATCCAGTTTCTTCTGAGGTAAGGGGTATTATTCCTTTTGTATTCATGAAGAGAACTTCTGTTATTCCATTCTTTATTATTCTGTTGGAATAACCTATATATGTGGGCTACCCTATACTTGGTGAAATCCTTCTGTTATTTCATTCTTTATTATTCTATTGGAATAACCTGTATACGCGGGATCCCCTATACTTGGTGAAATTCTTCTGTTATTCCATTCTTTATTATTCTATTGGAATATCCTATTTGTGAGTTTTATGCCTGACCTGGTTGTGTCTTTATTATTCTGTCGGAATAGCCTGCCTGTGCGGTCTATCGCATACCTGGTGATTTCTTTTGTTATTCCATTCTTTATTATACTCAGTTGGTTAAAGTTTTGACTTCTATACTCCATGAAATTAGTGGATTATCCTTGATATTTACGCTTTATTCAGTATCTTTTCATGGAAATATTCTTCTAAGCATTCTTGAATTTTACTCTACAATGAAATATCATGTTGACAATTTGGACGTTATTAGTTCCTGGTTAAATTAATTCTTGAACTTGTTTTATTGAATTCTTATATCATTGTCATTATCCTCATGTTTATATTATGTTAAAAGTCATCTGTGGCCTGTAGTGCATATATGGACTTGGTATGATTATGACCGGGGATTATTCGGTGTAATCATGACCGTAATGTTACAAATGATGTGCTAAAAGTCCTCATTGGCCCATAGTGCATTGATGGACAGTTGTTAGCATGATCATGACCATTAATGAATACACGAATATCCTTGGCCCGTAGTGCATGGATAATTTGTGGTCATGACCCTAATGAATATCCTTGGCCGTAGTGCAAGGATGATGTGGATTATTTATTAAGCTGAGTCTCAGCGATAAAAAGTGATGAAAAAAACCTTTTTAAATCATGAAAGATAGTAGATTTTATTCACTACTTGACTCTTTTAATGGATTTCTTTTTCTGCTGCAGTTAAACTTGATGTCTATTGTATTTTATCAGTTTAACATTGATGAAGGCTAATGATAATTTATCCTGCATTATCTTAGTCATAATATTTCTTACTGGGCTAGTTGAGCTCACCCTTTCTTTCAATGTTCTCTTCAGGAATTAAGAATATAGCTGGAACGAGTCGGGGAACGGAGTGACGGTCCAGATAATAGCATTAGTAGTCCTCACTATTCTGTAAAATAGTGTGATAATAAAGGTATTGAGGACTTATTTTGAGTTTGTGTACTGTCTAGAAGATAATGATTGTATTAAAACTCACAGCTCATGTTGTATATTTAAGTTTGTATCTGAATTTTGTACCATGTAATTGACGGCTCAGAATAGATGATGTATACCTATTTTGGGGGCGTCACAGGTTTGGTCACCTAATTGTGCACCAATAGGGAGAAATCCTTATTAGAAAGCCCCCTCTTTCCTGGGAACGACCTGGTTGTTAAATATTTTGAATTATAATATTAATAATGAATAAGTTCGTGTTGATTAATGATGAAGTTGATAGTTCCATTATGTGGGAATTATTAGTTTTAGTGGAAATTGGCATTTATTTCAATAATAATTGATGTCTAGAAGTTATCAGGTAATTAATCGGATAAATGAGCAATTAATTGCTTTTAATTCACATATATATAACTATTTGTTCACATATGTGTACTATTGATTTACATTCATATACTATTAGGGGAGTTGGTGCAAGATTGATAATACTTGCATGACTAAATTAAAGATGGAGGTATAGTTGAAGGTACTATACTGTAATTAGTTTTTTCACATGATTATACTATTGAGTCACATGAATGAACTATTAATTCACAAGATTTACTATTAGGGGAGGTGGTGCAAGTTTGATAATACTTGCAGGAATAAATTAAAAATAAAAGAAAAATTGAAGGTATTGTACGATAATATTTCGAGCCCCAAAACGTGCAATTATCGAAAATATATTTTCCTATAAATAGAAGCTCATTCTTCCTTCATTTCTCACCAATTCACAAAAGCTATAGAGCAATTATTATAGAGAGAAAGAAGAAGAGAAGTCTGCTACCTCACTATTCCAGTATCTAGTTTTTTTCAAAGGTAAGGGGTATTATTCTTTCGTATTCATGAAGAGAGTTATTTTCTTTCAATACTCGTAAGGGTTGTTATTTCATTCTTTATTATTATGTTAGAATAACCTATCTATGCGAAGTACTACATACATGGTGAAATTCTTCTATTATTCCATTCTTTATTATTCTGTTGGAATAACCTGTCTGTGTGGTCTATCGCATGCCTGGTGAATTTTGTTGTTATTCCATTCTTTATTATTCTGTTGGAACATCCTGTCTGTGCGGATTACGCATGACCTGGTTCCATTATTTATTATTCTGTAGGAACATCCTGTCTATTCGAATTACGCATGACCTGGTTCCATTCTTTATTATTCTGTTGGAATATCCTGTCTGTGTGGATTGCGCATGACCTGGTTCCATTCTTTATTATTCTGTTGGGAATAACCTATCTGTGCGATCTATCGCATGCCTGGTGAATTTTTCTGTTATTCCATTCTTTATTATTCTGTTGGAATAACCTATCTATGTGGATTACCGCATGCATGGTGAATGATCCTTCGTATTCATTCCTTATTAAATTGTGGAAATGATCTGTCTACGTGGATTACCGCATGGCGGGTGAAAATCCATTTGCAGTTTCATATATTTTATTATATACTCAGTTGGTTAAAGTTTTGGCTTCTATACTCCATGAAATTAGTAGAATATCCTGGATATTTATGCTTCATCCAGTATCTTTTCATGGAAATATTCTTCTGAGCATTCCTGAATTTTACTCCATAAAGCAGTATCATGTTGACAATTTGGACGTAATTGATTTCAAGATAAATTAACTTATAAATCTTTAAAATTTATTCTTGAACTTGTTTTATTGAATTATTATGTCATTGTCATTATTTTCATGCTTATATTGTGATGAAAGTCATCTTTGGCTTACGTGCATAGATGGACTCGGTATGATTATGACCAGGGATCATTTGGTATAATCATGACCTGTAATGTTATAAATGATGTGGTAAAAGTCCTTAGTGGCCTGTAGTGCATTGATGGACAGATTTTGGTATGATTATGACCAGGGATTATTCGGTATAGTCATGACCATTAATGATTTAATGAATATCCTTGGCCTGTAGTGCAGGGATGATTCAATGACGTGGTTTATTTATTAAGATGAGTCTCAACGATAAAAAATTTATGAAAACATTTTAAATCATAGAAGATAGTTGATATCATGCTCTACTTGACTCTTCTAATGGATTGCTTATTCCGCTGCAGTTAAACTTGATGTCTATTATATTTTACCAGTTTAACATTGTTGAAGACTAATGATAATTTATTATGCATTATCTTAGTCATAATATTTCTTACTGGGCTAGTTGAGCTCGCCCTTTTGATTTCATTGTTCTCTTCAGGAAATGAGAATGTAGCCGAGACTAGTCGGGGATCGGAGTGATGGTCCGAGATGGTGTATTAGTGGTCCTCACTATTCTATAAAATAGTGTGACAATAAATGTAATGAAGACTCTATTTGAGAGTGGATATTGTCTAGAAGGCAATATTCATGTTTCAACTCTCAGCTATGTTTTGTAGTATATTACATGGTGGTTGTATAATTAAGTTTGTATTTGTATTCTGTACCATATATTTGACGACTCAAGATGGGTGATGTATACCTATTTTGGGGGCTTCACACATACACTCCATTGTTAACGTTCTCAGCTGCCATTTTCAAATACTGCCACAAAATAAGGGTTAATTAAAGAAACTGACATACCACATAATACCCCTATATTCTGACTGACCAACAAATAAGCTTAAGTAGGACACACTAGTGAAGAATTTACTCGTCTCTCCCCTCCTAGTTCTATTCTTCAATCTCCGCCAGAGACCATATCCATAAGCTCTGATATCAACTGTGACGCCCCCAAAATAGGTATACATCACCCATTCTGAGTCACCAAATACATGGTACAGAAATAAATACAACTTCATTAATACAATTGTCGTGCAAAATACGACAACACATAAACTGTGAGTTTAAATACAAATATTGTCTTCTAGACAATATCCACACTCAAATAAAGTCCTCATTACAATTATTGATACATTATTTTACAAAATAGTGAGGACTGCTAAATAACTGTCTAGAACCATCATTCCACACCCCGACTACTTCCTGCTATATTCTAGTTTCCTGAGAAGAAAAATAGAATAAAAAGGAAAAGGGTGAAATCAAGTAGCCCAGTAAAGAATATTATGACTAAGATAATATACAAGAAATTATCATTAGTCCTCAACAGGGGAAAATCTGATGGAATATAATAGACAACAAGTTTTAGATCAACAACTGCAGCGAAAATATCAATCTATTAGAAGAGTCAAGTAGAGAATGAAATCTACTATCATATATGAATTTAAAAGTCCATCATCAATATTTTATCCTTGTAACATCAATCAATATACATCTTGAATCAAATATTCATCTTTCCACTACGAGTCAAAGATATTCATTTGTATCACCAGTTGGTCATGTTCATCTCAACACATGTTCATCTTAGTACTACGGGCCAAAGATATTCATCAGGTAATCATTCTTCTTTGCACTACAGGCCAAAGATATTCAGTTATATCATCATTTAGGACTGAGGATGATGAAAAATATTTTTAAGAAACGAATCTAGTGAGATAAAAGAACAAAAATTAAAGATTCGTACTTTAAATAATCCAAGCTTAAAAAAATATTCTATAATAAACCAAAGAAGAGTAAAATTCAAGAATGGAGATCAAAATATGGATAAAATCAAAGATAGTAACCATAATAGACATCTGGGACAAAGAAGAGAAAATTTTATTTTTTCGATAAATAGTGTCGTATTCGTGAATAGTGCCGTATACGTGAATAATGTCGTATACATGAATAGTAACACCGACACAAAAAGGTAGAAATTCCACAATAAAATTCATACCAGTATTTTAGCATAATGATATTGAAAGAAATAATATCATTTACGAAAAAAATAACATCCCTTACCTCAAAAGAATAGTATTTCTGACTGAAATATCGGATGTAATGCTGAAGGAAACATGCATTGAATAGCAACTCTCAAAGTATCTAAATACTCACAAAATACGCTTGAAAATATATAGAGAGAGAAAACTTGTTTCTGGTGTGATTTTCAATTCTAACTAAGCACCCTATTTATAGGAAAATGCTAGAATACCAAAGGAGACTAAATTAATAAAACAATATTTTTTTCTTATTTCTACGCACCTTCCTTTGTTGAACAAGTTGAGCATGCCATCTTTGAAAAATTCTCAGCACATGTTTTTACAAAAAACAAAAGTGGGACTCACCCATAATTTTAATAAAAATATTTAATTTCTGAAACTTCAATAATTCATAATAAATAGCCCTTTTATCAGAAAAATACGAATTTTATGTCCATTCCATAGGAAATTAAATTCTCTACAACTTTGTAGCTTTAATTTTTTCCAAATTCCAAACGAAAAAATGCCCGAAATTCACATATGGACGTTTTTTAATACATCCATTCTGACAAAATACTGATAAAATACCTCAGCATTAATTCCTTCATTTATATCCACACAAAATAAATATTTTCCTATCCATCCTTTATGTCCACATAAAATAAATATTTTCTTATCATATAAATCAATAATTATTTATTCATAAATAATATTACAGAATCACAATTATGACAACCAGGTCGTTCCCAGGAAAGAGGGGGCTTTCCGATAAGGATTTCTCCTTACTGGCGTGCAAATAGGTGACCAAACCCCTTTTCTGGACAGAACTTCCTTAGACATTGCCAATAATACTATCTAATAATATTATTCAAATAATATGAATTATTGATCTGATAATGGGAAATATTGTGCAATGACAATTATTGAAACAACAATAATATAAAATATCAATGCAGCAATTATTGAGTCAATAAAATAAAATATTGAACAGTAGTTACTGTAACAATTATTGAGTAGTGCCTTCTTACATAAGAATCAATAATTCAAAAATATTGTGCAATATAGTGTGCTACTGTGCACCACGCGTATTACTGTATTTTAACCACCAGGTAATCCAACAGTGTTAACGGTAACAATTACGCCGTTATTTATAAAAACTCAAACTTGTTATTTTCTTCATCCGATAATTATTCTGTTATGGAGCCCACAAATGGCTTCGCCGTTGTACGAATATTCCCCGACAAAAAGAATATTTCACGACCAAACAAATATTCCCCGATAAAAATGAATATTTTATAACCACTTACTTATTTTACAAAATTTGGACATTTCACCAATAACCAAAGCATTATATCAAATTAACTCCTTATTATTTCAAGATAATGAATAGAGAAAATTCAATTTTATTTATTAAAAAGTTGGGGTCTTACAACTATAGTAGAGAGATCACCGTGTATCAGGTTGAATGCAGGGCTTCCGAAGGATTTTTGGGCAGAAGCAGTGAGTATGACAGTGTTTATAATAAATAGGTCGCTGAGTACTGCTCTAGATAGTAAGGTAGCACAAGAGGTGTGGACAGGTAAAGAGGTAAATTATTTAGGTATGAGGATATTTGGTTGTTCAGCCTTTGTACATGTTCAGAAACATTGCATCTTTCTTGGGTATAAGAAGGGAGTGAAGGGGTACAAGCTTTGGGATTCAAAATCAAAGAAGTTATGATCAGTAGAGATGTGTTTTTTAATGAAGCTTCTATGGTTAAGGCACATCAGGAAGTTCAGAAAACCGAGGTTGGGGAAGTCACCAGCAAACAACAGCATGATGTACAGATTGAGCTGGAAAGGTATGACACTGGCAATACACCGCTAGTGGAACAGGTTAAGCAGCAGCAACATGAGGAAAATATAGCCGCAAAGAGACCCAAGCACACTATCAAACCACCAGAGAGGTATAAGTTTGATGATTAGGTTACATATGCACTATCTACCACTAGTGGGGATTTGTCTACTTTTCAGGATGCCATTACTAGTCCTAAAAGGGACAGATGGATAGAGGCCATGATGGAGGAGATGTAATCATTGAAAAAGAACAAGACTTAGGAATTGACAGAATTTCCTGAGGGAAAGAAACCAATGGGGTGCAAATGGGTATGCAAGAAGAAATAGGTTGTATCAAAAAAAGAAAGGGAAAGGTTCAAGGCTTGATTAGTTGCAATTGAGTACTCACAGAGAAAGGGGATTGACTATAATGAGGCATTTTCTCTAGTGATAAGGTATACTTCAATCAGGATTATCTTGGCATTGATGGCTAGTTATGATGTAAGACCCCAATTTTTTTAATATAGAAAATTAAATTTCCTATATTTATTATTTTGAAATAGTAAGGGGTTTATTAAATTAATGTGGTTAGTTATGGGTAAAATGCGCAAATATTTTAAATAAGAAAGTGGTTATAAAATATTCATTGTTGTCGAGAAATATTCGTTTGGTCATGAAATATTCTTGTTGTCGGAGAATATTCGTACCACGGCGCAACCATTTGCGGGCCCCATAACAAAAAACCGTCAGATGAAGAAAACGACAAATATGAGTTTTTTATAAATAACAGCGTAGTTGTTATCGTTAATACTGTTGGATTACCCGATGGTTAAAATACAGTAATACGCAGTGTTGCACAGTAGCACACGATATTGCACCAATTATTGATTCTTATGTAAGAAGACACTACTCAATAATTGTTACCGTAATTACTGTTCAATATTTTTTTTATTGATTCAATAGTTGCTATATTGATATTTTATATTATTGTTATTTCAATAATTATCCCTGCACAGTATTTTTCATTATCTGATCAATAATTTATATTATTTAAATAATATTATTAGATAGCGTATTATTGACAATGTCTAAGGAAGTTCTGTCTAGGAAAGAAGTTTGGTCACCTAATTGCGCGCCAGTAAGGAGAAATTCTTATCGGAAAGCCCCCTCTTTCATGGGAACGACCTGGTTATCATTATTGTGATTTTGTAATATTATTTGTGAATAATTAATTATTAATTTATATGATAAGAAAATATTTATTTATGTGGATAAAAATAAAGAAATTCATGCTGAGGTATTTTATCAGTATTTTATCAGAATGGAGGAAGTTTTAGAAAAGTGTCAATTATAGAAAATTGATATTTTATCTATATTATTATATTACATTATAAATGTATAATGTAATAATATAATAATGGTGATATTTTTACACTAATTTCATGGTATATGAATAAATGAGGAGGAATAGTATTTTTGTTACAAAAAACATGTTACATATGTTGGTGGGCCCCATTTTGACTGAAATTTGATTATAGCCTGCAAAATCATCTGTATTTGGATTTTGGTCATTTTTCGTTTGGAATTTGGAAGAACTTTCTTCTACAAAGTTGTAGAGAATTAAATTTCCTATGGAATGAACATAAGATTTGAATTTTTCTGGATAAAAGAGCTATTTATTATGAATTATTGAAGTTCTAGAATAATTGATTTTTGGAGTTTTAAATATTTTTTAAGAAAAACATTTTTTTCCATTTTTATGGGCCCCACTGGTGGCTGAAATCAGATTGTCAAGAGGTGGGCCTGAATTTTTTTTATAAATATTATTATTTTATTAAATTTTCTGCTTTGGTGTTCTAAGCATTTTCCTATATATAGGGTGCTTTAGGCTAGAATTGAAAATCACACTAGAATCAGAAGTTTTCTCTCTCTATAATATTGAGCGTATTTTTGTGAGTATTTAGATATCTTGAGTGTTGCTATTGAGTGCAAGTTTCCTTCAGTATTATATCCGATATTCCAGTCAGAAGTGTTGTTCTTTTGAGGTAAGGGAAGGTAAGGGATGTTATTTTTTTATAAATGATATTATTTCCTTTAATATCATTATACCGAAATATTGATATGAATTTTATCTTTTTCGTGTCGGGGTTACTATTCACGTATACGACATTATTCACGTATATGACACTATTCATGTATATGACACTATTTATGTATACGGCACTATTTACGTATATAGAACTATTTACGAATACGGGGTACTATTCACGAAGTACTATTCACAGGGTGCTATTCACGGGGTACTATTTAAGGAGTACTATTCACGGGGTACTATTCACGAAAAAAAATTAGTTTCTTTTTCTGACCAAATTATCGTTAATTTATGAATCTTACTCTTGAAATTAAATTCATGTTTTAACTATATTGTTTTATTATCATATGTAATATTTTTATAATCCTGGTGAAGAAATTTCTCTTTCACTTGAGTGTAAAGATTGGTAGATTATTAGTATGATCGTGACTATGAGTTCTCTTTGGCCAGTAGTGGAAAGATGAATTATTTGTAACATTCCAGAATTTTTTTTATTTGTTATATTAAATATTTATTGAATTACTTAAGTATTTAATGGATGTGTTTATTGTTGAATAAAAAATTGTTCAAATTTGATTCGATTTGGTTAATTATTTGTTAAATAAATAATCAAGGAAATTAATTATTATATTCAAATTTAATTTAATTATTAAGTTAGAGAGTTTGTGATGATTAAATGAATTATTATATTTTAATTTTAAAAGGATGTGTTAGTTGATTAAATAAAAGTGTGACAAATAACCTTTTATAAGTGAGTTATTTAATTAATTAAAGGAGTTTAATTCAATTTTACCAAACAAGGTCTAATGCCTATTAAGTCTTTAATCTAATTGTGTTTTACCAAACAAGGCATAAGGATTAAATGATTATATTTTAAGTGGGTAACCAAACAAGCCTTATGGCTTTTGATTTTCAAAAATATGATAACTGATATCAGTTATACTTATATTTATATTATATAATTAATATATATATATATATATTATATTTTATACGTTATAATTCTAATACGTAAGATTAAAATAGAGAGGTAAGACTCAGTAGAAGAGAAGAAGAAAGTTTACAGAGAGAAAAGAAGAGAGAATTGGGAGAAGGCTAGAGAATAGGAGAAGGGAATTGGGGAAAAGAAGTTTGATATCAAAGGATAGTCATTATCTTCTAACTCTAAGGTATCATCTAAACTTTGTTATTTGTTTTTCTTTTCAAAAATTATAGTTGTATTCTCTCCCAATTTTCTCTATAAAATCTTTGTAGAAATTGAATTAATTATTATAGATGATTTTATATGATAAATTAGTTGTTGTGAAACTATTTTCATAAGTTATATATGAGTATAGTCAATGAATTTATGTTATACTTATAATTTGTAAAGAAAACTATATTACAGTGAGTTTATATGAATATATGAATATGGTTTAGTTTAAGGTAAAATTAAGGTTTAATTAGTTGATTAGTTGATAAATTGACTATTGTATTTGAAAGAGGTTGTATAAACATAAATAAGGTGCTTTGAATTAACTGTTTTGGTTGAAAAATAAAATCACAGTGTTGATTTTCATTGAAAACATCAAAAAAGTGAGTTTTATAAAAAATAGTAAAATTGGATGGTTTTAAATTTGATGTTTGTGTTGTTTTATGAGTATAATCATGTTAAGAGTCTTTGAAATATGTTTATATAAAGTCTATATGAATTACATACTAATTAGGCTGTTAGAAAGTAGCTTGTAGGCCAAAATTGGCTTTGTTCATGTGATTTTCGTAGTTGGTTGCCGAAGTCTACAATTCGGCGCCGCAACTGTGGCTTTGTAGTATAGTTCTCTGCACCGCAGCGCCGGCGCCACGCCGCAGCGTGGCCTCGCTAGTATAATTCTCGCCGCCGCAGCGCCGACACACAGTATAAACTGTGGCGCCGCAGCGTGAGTTAGCAGAATGGTCAGACATTGCAATTTTTGTACACAAAGTCTGAAGAAGTTGTTATGTGTTAATAGTAGGACTGTTAAATTATGATTTCAGTATTTCTATACCATGAATGAGCATGTTATTAACAATTAACTAGTTTTGTAACTTGATTATATGATTAAAAATTTAATCTTACATGATGAATGTACTTAGTTATGTTTGTAAGGTGGTAGTGACTAACTATGTCATGATGACACACACACACACACACACACACATATATATATATAGAGAGTATTGTAATTCGAATTGTTCAGTTTAGCCTACGAGCAAGGCAAGTTCTCTAAATCTATTATCTTGTTGAACCAATTATTATTTCCAATTCGATTACAATATAATGATGCAAGATTTCTAAACTTTATTTTGATATTGAGAAAGTTATTCTTGTATTTAACTTGTTGTTTAGCATGCAAATTTATATATACTAACGTTGAACAATTTTATCGTTCAAATTGATATGCATGCTTAGTTCTCAATTCTAACCTTGCTTAATATTGTTCAAGCAAGGTGTGTCATAGTTATTTAATATGTATGCTATTAGATTATTCCTAAAGCATGCTTTTAATTTACCATGTCGATTCAGTTATGATTATTCCATAATATAATGTTATTAATTTTATTCAACTAATCCTTAGTTGATGTTCGTTGAATTCCAAATTACCCTGAAATGTATACAAATCAAACTCACTTTGGTGCGGACTATTACTCTAAATACTGAGATGAACAACCCTATTATTAGGGGTGATTTACGCTTTGCGTTGAAATATTTGTGCACAATACATTGTACGAAGGGCTGATCCCCCTAAGTACGAGGAGTCCCTATAGTCTTATAACTGTTAAAGTTTAAGATAAAAAATTACTTATAACTATGGACATAGTTCGTGGTCTTAGGACCCTCATTATATACTTCAGAATGTTGGTAAATCATATTATTTATTTAATTCTATCGAGCCTCTTATTTGACAGTTGTTGTAAAGATTTTCGTTCATTGTTGTTTCAAGTGAGCTCTGTTTGCTCACTCTTGCTTATATAACTATTATAGTTATGGATGAGAAGGTTGATGTACCTAGCACCAGTAAGGGAAAAGGAAAGATGAACAAGTATTGAAGACTTGTAATATGATGATATTTTATTATCAGTTTTTAATTGAATGGTTGTAATGAAGTTTATTTATTTTCCGCATTTGAATGATTGTATTTAAAGGTTAGACAACCTGGGAGATTTTTTATTATGTAACCCTTTAATTGGGAAGGTTTTATTTATTCAATTTTATTATGATTAGGTAGTTAGATATGAATGTTTGATTAAGTGAACACCAAATCCTGTGGGAATGAAGTACCTGGGTTTGGGGGTGGCACAAGTTGGTATCAAAGCCTTAGGTTATAAACCTTAGGTGGGGGAAAAGCCTTAGGAAGTAACCTTTGAAAAGATAGTGATGATGAACTCTTATCGAGTTTTAAGGAAGAAGTAATAAAACACTTATGTGCTTACGTGATTATAATGTATGTGCTCGTGAGTGTCGAGTAATAACTAAAACTTAAAAACCTTGTTGTCAGGATGGCTAATGTTAGAGAATCCAGTTAGGCTAGGGAGGAAGGACCTCAGATTCCTAGAGAGGAGGAATCTCGTGATATTCAAGTGGTTTGGGAACAACTACTTCCACGGGAGTCAGCCCCGTTGCTTACGGTGGTTGAGGATGAGGATGATGATGTAGAAATAGATGAGGAAGACCTTGTTGAGTTGCTGCAGGCATATGAGGATGATAAGGACGAGGAGGAAGAGATTCCACTAACCTCGATGGCTGCTCGTATGTACGATGAAGTCTATGACTGTAACGTGGAACTTCAAGATACTGTCGAGGAATTTTAAGAGATAGTAGCTGAGCAACAGACCTCGATGGCACAGAAGGACGACGAAATCCAAGACCGAGAGGAACGTCTGAACAATGTTGAAGAAAAACTGGTTCACACGGAAGGAGAGAACGAGCGAATGAGAGCAGAGATTGCAGAATTAAAGAACAAGTTGAAAGAGGAATCTACTAATAGGACAAGAGCCGAAGATGCGTACAAGGAAGCTGATCAACGAGCCGTAATAGCAGAGGGAGACGCACAAGCAAAAATAATGAAGATGGAGGAAATGAATAACATGTTCAACACCGTGATTAATCGAGCTCAAGATCGGGTCATGGGTTATCCGATTCAGTTTAAGACGCTGCCATCCTACATACTAGATTGTCAAACCATGTTCCGAATTATGGATGAAGAGCGTCGTAAGGCTACACAATATCTTAGAGAGTGTAATTGATAGGTGATTAGAAAATAAATGAAATGTAAATCCCGGGTATGATAACCAATGGGATAGATGATGATGATGTGGTCCTGCAACTGTTATAGTTCAGGAAAGTAATGTAAATAGCAGGGATGCTATTGTTTTGACGTTTTTTTAAGATGATGAATGAATAAAAGATATTGTTTTATCCAAAGTGTTATGTGTTATTTGATTATTACTTTTATGGGGGCAAGTTAAGTATAAAATACTTAAAAGAGTTGAGTAATAATCTAATGAGTGTATTTTTAACAGAAAATACCTCCAAGACGTCAACCACCCCGACAGAGAACCACTGAAGGAACCAACAACAATAATGTTGAAGCTAACCCCGTTCAGCAGCTGGTGATGTTACTAACAGGTGCACTGCAAAATCAACCACAGAATCAACCACAAAATCAAGCTACAACGTTTAAGGACTTCAAGGCGGTTGGACCACCAGAATTATGTGGGTCCATGAACCCAATTGAGGCACAGACCTGGGTCATGGAGATAGAGAAAGTGTTTGATGTTGCAGGAGTAGGGGAAGATCAGAAGACTGCCTTTGCAACATTCATGTTGAAAGCAGAGGCTAGTTATTGGTGGCAGGCCAATAAAACTCGAGGAGGACTAGGGTTTATAACTTGGGATTGGTTTAAGGAGATGTTCTTCGAGACCTATTTCCCAGAGAGTTCGAAAAGCCAGTTAGAAGTACAGTTTTTAGAACTGAAGTAGGGAACGATGATGGTGTCGGAGTATGCCGCGAAATTCAACGAGTTGGCGAGGTTTGCGCCATACTAATTCAGCACAGATGAAAGCAAGGCGAAGAGGTTTGAACAGGGACTGAAGCCCTAATTGTATAGTAGGGTTTCCTTGTTCCAGTTGAAGAAATTTCCAGCCGTAATGGAAAAGGCAATTATAGCTGAAGGTGGAGGCGAGGTTGTAACTAAGTTCAATCAAGAATAGAAAAAGAAGAAGAATGAAGTGGAGGTTAAGAATGGAGTTGGTGGTAGTGGAAATGGTAACAATAATCTAAAAAGAAAGTGGAATGGAAATATGGGTGCTGGAAATCAGCAAACTAACCAGCAGAATAAGAAGTTTGAAGCGTGTGCTACGTGCAGGAAGTTTCACAACGGTTTGTGCTTAATGGGGAAATGAGTATGCTTTAACTATGGCTAGGAGGGTCACATCACCCCAAATTTTAATCAACCCAAGAAGAACGTTTGCTTCACTTACGGGTCCAAGGATCACTTTGCTCGTGAGTGCCCTAAGAAGAAAGATGGAGAGACAATGGGAAGTAAGGGAGGAAGTAGTGGAGGTACTTGGGCCATTACTGGACCAACAACATCAAACAAACCCACAGCCATAACCTTCAACATGACTGTGCAAGATGTTGTGCAATCAAAGGATGTGGTGTCAGGTATTATCCCAATCAATGATATTGATGCTTATGTATTATTTGATTCGGGTACTACTTGCTCATTTATATCTGATGAATTTACTATGAGATTAGGATTGCCTAGTGAAGAATTGAAATTCCCTTTAAACATAGAAATTGCGAATAAGGAAGTAATTCTGTTAGGTTTGTATACAAGAACTGTAGGGTGAATATTAAGGGAAATATTATGATGGTAGATTTAATTTCGATTAGGCTTTGAGAGTTTGATGTTATTTTGGGAATGGATTGGTTGTTCAATTGTGGAGCGATAATTGATTGCCAAAAGAAATGTGTAAACCTTATGACTCCGTCAAAGGTAGTTTTCAATGGTAGCAAATCGCCTAGAAAAATGAGATGTCTTACGATTATACAGGCCAAGAAGTTGTTGAGTCAAGGTTGTGTGGGTTATTTAGCTTACATAGTCGATACTCAGAAGAAGGGTGTGAAATTGGAAGAAATATCAGTGGTTAGGGAATTTGTGGACGTGTTTCTGGAGGATTTGCCAGGACTTCCACCTGACAGAGAAATCTAGTTCGTGATCGACTTAGCGCCAAGAACCGCTTCCGATATCGAAGGCTCCGTATAGAATGGCTCTAGGTAGAGATGAAGAAACTGATGGTACAACTGCAAGAACTGTTAGATATGAAGTACATTCAGCCAAGCGTATCACCGTGGGGAGCACCGGTGTTATTTGTGAAGAAGAAGGATGATTCAATGCGTCTTTGCATTGATTATAGAGAATTAAACAAAGTCACTATTAAAAAGAAATATCCATTGCCAAGAATAGATGACTTGTTTGATCATTTGAAAGGGTGCTAGATATTTCTCTAAAATAGATTTGAGAAGTGGGTATCACCAATTGAAAGTAAGGAATGAGGATGTATCGAAGACGGCATTCCTGAACTCGATATGGATATTACGAATTTTTAGTAATGTCATTTGGTTTGACAAACGCCCCTGCAGCGTTCGCGGATTTGATGAACAGGGTGTTTAAACTATTTTTAGACAAGTTTGTGGTGGTATTTATCGATGATATTCTGGTGAACTCTAAAACTCAGGAGGAACACATGGAACACTTTCGTCTGACTGCTAGAGACGCTAAGAAAAGAAAAGTTATACACGAAATTCTCTAAATGTGAAATTTTGGCTGGAACGTGTACAATTTCTTGGTCATGTAATCGATAAGGATGGGATTTCGATAGATCCATCAAAAGTTGAAGCTATTATAAATTGGGAACAACCAAGAACTCCATCAGAAGTGAGAATTTTCTTGGGATTGGCAGGCTATTATAGACGGTTTATTCAGGATTTTTCCAAGATTGCCACTTCGTTGACGAATTTGACGAGGAAGTCTGTAAAATTTGTTTAGACAGAGAAGTGTGAAGAAAGTTTTCAAGAACTGAAAAAGAAATTAAGTGTGGCACTTGTGTTGTCGTTACCAGATATGACAGGAAACTTTGTGGTGTATAGTGATGCTTCACACAAAGGATTGGGTTGTGTCCTTTTGCAGAACGGCAAGGTTATTGTGTATGCATCAAGGAAACTGAAAGACTATGAGAAAGGGTATCCGACTCATAATTTAGACTTGGCGGCAGTAGTATTTGCTCTGAAGATATGGAGACACTATCTCTATGGGAAAAATGTGAGATCTACACAGACCATAAAAGTCTGAAGTATATTTTCACACAGAAAGGCCTGGACATACGGCAAAGAAGATGGATGGAATTGATAAAGGATTACGATTGTGAGATCTTTTATCATCCGGGAAAAGCTAACGTGGTTGCAGATGCCTTGAGTAGGAAATGCAGAGAAAAGTTAATGTTGTTAACTGATAAGGAGGAGCTCATTTCATCAATGGCAAGGCTAGAGCTAGAAATCAAATTTCTAAAAGAATCCGGTGAAAAATTGTTCCAGATAGAAGCTAGTCCAACTTTGGTCGATAAAGTGAAGAACGCACAACTACAGGATGAAGAATACATAAAAATAAAGGAAAGTGTGGTTGAGGGTAAAGAAGTGAAGTACAAGGTCGATACTGAGGGAATGCTAAGATTCGAGGGACGAATTTGGGTCCCAGCAGTACAAGATATTAAATAAGACATCTTGACAGAAGCTCATAGCTAGAGATATTCAATTCATCCTGGAAGTACGAAGATGTATCAAGATTTATGGCGACATTTTTGGTGGCCAAATATGAAAAGAGACGTTGCAAAATGCTTGACATGTCAGAAAGTGAAGGTCGAGCATCAACGACCAAGCGGATTACTTCAACCGTTGGAAATACCAGAATGGATGTGGGAGCATACCACAATGAATTTTTTGGTAGGTCTTCCAACGACTCAAAAAGGATACGATGCGATATGGGTGATAGTGGACAGATTGACGAAATCTTCACACTTTTTGCCAATAAAGATAAGATTTAATCTGGATCAGCTGGCAAAGCTATACCTTAAAGAGATCATCTCCAGACATGGAGTTCCGGTGTCAATTGTATCAGACAGAAATTCGAGGTTCACATCAAATTTCTGGAAGAAACTTCAAGAATGCATGGGAACGCAACTGAAGATGAGTACAGCATATCATCTGCATACCGATGGACAAAGCAAACGAACGATCCAGACACTAGAAGATATGCTTAGAGCATGTATAATGGATTTCAAAGGAAAATTGGGATGATCATCTACCATTGGTGGAATTTGCATACAACAATAGTTACCACGCAAGCATTGGTATGCCACCGTACGAGGCGTTATATGGCAGAAAAGTGCAGAACTCCACTGTGCTAGAATGAAGTCGGTGAACTGCCAACTTTTAGTGCCAAAAATGGTACAACAAACTGCTGAAGTTGTCAAACTCATCAGGACAAGATTGGTAGCAGCACAAGATAGACAGAAAAAGTATGCCGATCAACACAGGCAGAATCGCGAATTTGAAGTAGGAAAATTTCTTCTTCCTAAAAATTTCTCCTTGGAAGGGGAAAATACGTTTTGGCAAGAAAGGAAAGCTCAGCCAAAGATTTATTGGACCGTTCGAGATACTACGAAGAGTGGGGGAAGTGGTTTATGAGGTAGCTCTACCTCTAGAATTGCAAAACATTCATAATGTTTTTCACGTTTTGGTGTTAAGACCGTATAAACCCAATTACAAGCACGTGATCGAGTATGAACCATTGCAATTTGATAAATATTTGTCTTATGAAGATATTCCTATCCAGATAGTCGATAAGAAAGAACAAGTGCTCAGAAATAAAATGATACCTTCTGTGAAGGTGATTTGGAGAAACCACAATGTCGAAGAGGCAACGTGGGAACTCGAAGCTGAAATGATGAAAAATTATTCTGAGTTATTTGTTTAATCTATGTCTTCGATTATGGGGACAGAATCTTAGTAAGTAAGGGAGAATGTGACAAACGAGTTGTTTGACTTGTGATTCTGAGGACAGAATCCTTGTAAGGAGGGAATGATGTAACATTCCAGAATTTTTTAATTGCTATATTAAATATTTATTGAATTATTTTAGTATTTAATGGATGTGTTTATTATTGAATAAAAAATTGTTCAAATTTGATTCGATTTGGTTAATTATTTGTTAAATAAATAATCATGGAAATTAATTATTATATTCAAATTTAATTTAATTATTAAGTTAGAGAGTTTGTGATGATTAAATGAATTATTATATTTTAATTTTAATTTGTAATAAAAAGGATGTGTTAGTTGATTAAATAAAAGTGTGACAAATAACCTTTTATAAGGGAGTTATTTAATTAATTAAAGGAGATTAATTCAGTTTTACCAAATAAGACCTAATGCCTATTAAGTATTTAATCTAATTGTGTTTTACCAAACAAGGCATAAGGATTAAATGATTATATTTTAAGTGGGTAACCAAACAAGCCTTATGGCTTTTGATTTTCAAAAATATGATAACTTATATCAGTTATACTTATATTTATATTATATAATTAATATATATATATATATATATATTATATCTTATACATTATAATTCTAATACGTAAGATTAGAATAGAGAGGTAAGACTCAGTAGAAGAGAAGAAGAAAGTTTACATAGAGAAATGAAGAGAGAAATGGGAGAAGGCTAGAGAATTGGAGAAAGGAATTGGAGAAAAGAAGTTTGATATCAAAGGATAGTCATTATCTTCTAACTCTAAGGTATCATCTAAACTCTGTTATTTGTTTTTCTTTTCAAAAGTTATAGTTGTATTCTCTCCCAATTTTCTCTATAAAATCTTTGTAGAAATTAAATTAATTGTTATAAATGGTTTTATATGATAAATTAGTTGTTGTGAAACTATTTTCATAAGTTATATATGAGTATAGTCAATGAATTTATGTTATGTTTGTAATTTGTAAAGAAAACTATATTACAGTGAGTTTATATGAATATATGAATATGGTTTAGTTTAAGATAAAATTAAGGTTTAATTAGTTGATTAGTTGATAAATTGACTATTGTATTTGAAAGAGGTTATATAAATATAAATAAGGTGCTTTGAATTAACTGTTTTGGTTGAAAAACAAAATCACAGTGTTGATTTTCATTGAAAACATCAAAAAAAATGAGTTTTTATCAAAAAACAGTGAAATTGGATGTTTTAAATTTGATGTTTGTGTTGTTTTATGAGTATAATCATGTTAAAAGTCTTTGAAATATGTTTATATAAAGTCTTTATATGAATTACATGCTAATTAGGTTGTTAGAAAGTAGCTTGTAGGCCAAAATTGGCTTTGTTCATGTGATTTCCGTAGCTAGTTGCCGAAGTCTGTAATTCGACGCCGCAGCGCAGCTTTGTAGTATAGTTCTCAGCGCCGCAGCGCCAGCGCCACGCCGCAGCGCGGCCTCGTAGTGTAATTCTCGCGCCGCAGAGCCATCTCCGCGCCGCAGCGCCGACCCACAGTATAAACTGTGGCGCCGCAGCAGTGAGTTAGCAGAATGGTCAGACATTGCAATTTTTGTACACAAAGTCTGAAGAAGTTTTTATGTGTTAATAGTAGGACTGTTAAATTATAATTTCAGTATTTATATACCATGAATGAGCATGTTATTAACAATTAACTAGTTTTGTAACTTGATTATGTGATTAAAAATTTAATCTTAATGATGAATGTACTTAGTTATGTTTGTAAGGTGGTAGTGACTAACTATGTTATGATGACATATATATATAGGTTATTGTGATTCGAATTGTTCGGTTTAGCCTACGAGCAAGGCAAGTTCTCTAAATCTATTATCTTTTTGAACCAATTATAGTTTCCAATTCGATTACAATATAATGATGCAAGATTTCTAAACTTTATTTTGATATTGAACAAGTTATTCTTGTATTTAACTTGTTGTTTAGCATGCAAATTTATATATACTAACGTTGAACAATTTTATCGTTCAAATTGTTATGCATGCTTAGTTCTCAATTCTAATCTTGCTTAATATTGTTCAAGCAAGGTGTGTTATATTTATTCAATATGTATGCTATTAGATTATTCCTAAAGCATGCTTTTAATTTACCATGTCGATTCAGTTATGATTATTCCATAATGTAATGTTATTAATTTTATTCAACTAATCCTTAGTTGATGTTCGTTGAATTCCAAATTACCCTGAAAATGTATCCAAATCAAAGTCACTTTGGTTCGGACTTGTACTCTAAATACTGAGATGAACAACCCTATTATTAGGGGTGATTTACGCTTTGCGTTGAAATGTTTGTGCACAATACATTGTACGAAGGGCTGATCCCCCTAAGTACGAGGAGTCCCTATAGTCTTATAACTGTTAAAGTTTAAGTTGAAAAATTACTTATAACTATGGACATAGTTCGTGGTCTTAGGACCCTCAGTTATATACTTCAGAATGTTGGTAAATCATATTGTTTATTTAATTCTATCGAGCCTCTTATTTGACAGTTGTTGTAAAGATTTTCGTTCATTGTTGTTAAAGTGAGCTTTGTTTGCTCACTCTTGCTTATATAACTATTACAGTTATGGATGAGAAGGTTGATGTACCTAGCACCAGTAAGGGAAAAGGAAAGATGAACAAGTATTGAAGACTTGTAATATGATGATATTTTATTATCAGTTTTTAATTGAATGGTTGAAATGAAGTTTATTTATTTTCCGCATTTGAATGATTGTATTTAAAGGTTAGACAACCTGGGAGATTTTTATTATGTAACCCTTTAATGGGGAAGGTTTTATTTATTCAATTTTATTATGATTGGGTAGTTAGATATGAATGTTTGATTAAGTGAACACCAAATTCTGTGGGAATGAAGTACCTGGGTTTAGGGGAGTCACATTATTGACTGGTATGATCATGACCATTGAATTTAGAATTGAATATCTTTAGTTTAAATTCAAAGGAGAATTGATCAACATAATTATAATTATTGTATATATAAATTCTGAAATGATTATACATTTCTTTGAGATATTAATATCTTTAGCCTGTAGTGCGAAGATGACCTGTTGTTGAATATCTTTGGTTTGTATTGCAAAGATGAATTGTTAATGAATATCTTTGGTTCGTAGTGCAAAGATGAATTTATTAGTATGATTATGAACAAGAACTGTGATTGGTATAACCATGATTTTTGATGTTTCAGGTAAAGACAGGTGATGAAAATTATCTTCGTCCTGGATGAGAAGAGAAATTTAGAACTATAATTATGATTATGAGTTATTCACATGATTGTGGACAGGAACTGTTGACTGATGTTACATGGTTAAAACATTGTTGGTGGACTTTTAACATGGAGAAGATAATATATTTTATGGTCTATTTGACTCTTCTAGTGGATTGCTCGTTCCGCTGCAACTATGGTTGAAAAGTTTTATAATCTACCATATGTTCTAAATCTCTGATTCATTACTGAAGAAGGATATTGATAATTTAATTATCTTCAGTCATGATATTCTTTACTGAGCTAGTTGCGCTCACTTTTTTGTTTCATAATTCCTTTCAGGTGATAAGTGTAACACCCCCAAAACAGGTATACATCACCCATTCTGAGTTGTCAAATACATGGTACAGAAATAATTACAACTTTATTATTTCAACATACAAACTGAGAGTTTAAATACAGATATTGTCATCTAGACAATATCCACATACAAATAAATTCTCATCATAATTATTGATACATTATTTTACAAAAATGGTGAGGACTACTAAACAACTCTCACTAGAACCATCATTACATCCCCCGACTCGTACTCGCTACATTCTCGCCTCCTGAGAAGAAAAATGGAACAAAAAGGAAAAGGGTGAGCTCAACTAGCCCAGTAAAGAATATTATGACTAAGATAATTTACAACAAATTATCGTTAGTCTTCAACAGGGAAAAATCTGAGAGAATACACTAAACAACAAGTTTTAGATCAATATTCGCAGCAGAAAATAATAATTCATAGAAGAGTTACGTAGAGGATGAAATCTACTAATATCATGAATTTAACAGTCCATCATCATTATTTTATCCCTGTAACATCAATCAATATACATCTGGAATCAAATCTTCATCTTTGTACTACAGGCCAAAGATATTCATCAGTTGGTCATGTTCATCTAAACACCTGTTCATCTTTGCACTACAGGCCAAAGATATTCATCAAAAATCATTCATCTTTGCACTACAGGCCAAAGATATTCAATTATATCATCATTTAGGACTGAGGATGATGAAAAATATTTTAGAGAAAACGAATCCAGTGAAACAAAAGAACAAATATTAAGGATTCGTATTTTAAACAATTTCCATTCAAAAATACTTCATAAATAACCAGAGTGGGGTAAAATTCAAGAATGATCAAAACATGGATACAATCAAAGCTAGTATCCAGAATAGATATTTTGGACAAAAAGAAGAAATTTTATTTTTCGGTGAATAGTGCCGTATTCGTGAATAGTATCGTATACGTGAATAGTGTTGTATACATAAATAGTGCCGTATACGCGAATAGTAACTCCGACACCAAAAGATAGAAATTTCACGAAAAAACATCATCATGCTTCGTGAATAGCACTCGTGAATAGTAACTCATGAATAGTAACTCATGAATAGTAATCTCGACATAAAAAAGTTCCAAAATTGATAAAAAGTTCCAACCAATATTTCAGCATAATGATATTGAAGAAGTAATATCATTTGAGAAGAAAATAGCATCCCTTACCTCAAAAGATTTGTACTTCTAGCTGGAATACTGTGTATAGTGCTGAAGTGAACTTGCACCTTATAACAATACTCAAAGTATCAAAATCCTCACAAGAATACGCTCAATATATAGAGAGATAAATAGAGAGAAAACTTCAGTTTCTGGTGTAATTTTCAATTCTAACCTAAGCACCTTATTTATAAGAAAATGATTAGAACACCAAAGCATAAAATTTAATTTAATAATATATATTTTTTTTCCACAACTTCCTACGCCCACTTACCAGCCCACAACATCAGCCACACATGCCAAAACATAAAAAAAACATTTTTCCTAATTAAAATATTTTAAACTTCAAAAATTAATTATTTTGGAGCTTCAGAACTTCAATAATTCATAATAAATAGCTCTTTTGTCAGAAAAATTTTAAACCCACGACTTACCATAGGAAATTCCATTATCTACAACTTTGCAGAAGGAAGTTTTTTCAAATTCTAAACAAAAATTGACCGAAATCCACAAACGGACGATTTTACAAGCTATAATCAAATTTTAGTCAAGAAATAACATGTTTAACAAGTTTTAAACAACTTTTGCAACAAAAATACTCTTCCTCCTCATATACTCATATATCCCACATTCATTATAAAAATATCACCATTATTATATTATTAAAATATAATAATATATTTAAATGAATTATTTTATCAGAAAAAGATAAAATTTTAATTTTCAACAATTGTCACATTGAAAATTTTCTTCATCTATATCCACATAAAATCAATATTTTCCTCATCATATAAATCAATAATTAATTATTCACGAATAATATTACAGAATTACAATACTGACAACCATGAAGTTCCCAGGAAAGAGGGGGCTTTCCAATAAGAATTTATCCTTACTGACGCGTAATTAGGTGACCAAACCTCTCTTTAGACAGAACTTTCTAGACATTGCCAATAATGTTTTCTAATAATATTATTCAGATAATATGAATTATTGCTTCGATAATAGAAAATACTGTGTAGTGATAATTATTGAAACAACAGTAATATAAAATATCAACGCAGCAATTATTGAATCAATAAAATAAAATACTGAACAGTAATTACTGTAACAATTATTGAGTAGTGTCTTCTTACGTAAGAATCAATAATTGGTGCAATACCGTGTGCTACTGTGCAACAACGCGTATTACTGTGTTTTAACCACCGGGTATTCCAACAGTATTAACGGTGACAACTGCGCCGTTATTTATAAACAACTTATACTTGTCGTTTTCTTCATCCAATCGCTTTCCGTTATGGGGCCCACAAAAGACTGCGTCGTCAAACAAATATTCCCCGACTGCAAGAATATTTAACGGCCAAACGAATATTCCCCGACAACAATGAATATTTTATAACCACCTGCTTATTTGAAATATTTGCGCGTTTTACCCATAACTAACCACATTAATCAAATCAACCCTTATTATTTCAAAATGATAAATAGAGGAAATTAAATTTCAATTATTAATAATTTGGGGTCTTATAACCTCCCCTCCTTATGAAATTTCGTCCTCGAAATTGACGTACGTACCTGGTGTTTCGAAAAGATGAGGATACCTTGCTTTCATTTCCGTTTCCAACTCCCAAGTCATTTTCTCAATAGCATGGTTTCTCCACAAAACTTTAACTTGTGGTATGACCTTCGTGCGTAGGACATGCTCCTTTCTATCCAAGATCTTCACAGGTACCTCTTCATACGTTAAGTCTTCGGCTATCTCATCCGGTTCTAACTCAATAACGTGGTTCGGCCCTTTCACATATTTACGAAGTACAGATATCTGAAATACATTATGAACACGAGACATACTCGGAGGTAACACGAGTATATAGGCTACATTTTCTACTCGGTCAAGAATTTGAAATGGACCAATAAATCGTGGATTGAGCTTTCCTCGTTTCCCAAATCTTGTAACTCCCTTCCATGGAGCTACACGCAACAATACGTGATCCCCAATACTAAATTCTACGTCTTTTCGATGAAGATCTGCATAACTCTTTTGTCGATCCTGTGCCGTTTGTATACGTTGTCGAATCATTTGGATCTTTTTTGTAGTCATACGTACCAACTCGGGTCCCAACAATGTTGCTTCACCCACCTCGTCCCAACATACTGGAGAGCGATATTTTCGTCCATATAATGCTTCTAATGGAGCCACACCTATACTTTCCTGATAACTGTTGTTGTAGGAAAATTCCACCAATGGTAAATACTTATCCCAACTGCCCTTGAAGTCTAGGACACAGAGTCTTAATAAATCTTCAAGAGTTTGAATAGTCCTCTCTGACTGTTCGTCCGTTTGAGGATGGTATGCCGAACTAAATTGTAAATCCATCCCCATAGATTTTTGCAAGCTAACCCAAAATCTTGAAGTGAATCTTGGGTCACGATCCAAAACTATGGATACTGGAATGCCGTGCAATCTCATAATCTCATTTAAGTACATTTGAACAAGACATTCAAGGGAATAAGTCTCCCGTATCGGCAAAAAATGAGCAGACTTGGTTAATCTATCAACAATAACCCAAATAGCATTGATGCCTTGAGAAACCGTAGGAAGACCCGTAACGAAATCCATAATAATGTGTTCCCACTTCCATTTCGAAATTTCAAGTGGTTGCAATGGACCATTTGGCACTTGATGCTCCGCCTTTACACGTTGACAAGTTAAACACATTGAGATAAACTTTGTAATCTCTCTCTTCATATTGTTCCACCAAAATGTATGTCAAAGATCACGATACATTTTGGTACTTCCATGATGGATTGCAAATGGTGTATTGTGTGCCTCCATCATGATCTTGTACTTCAATTCAGAGTCGTTAGGAACACAAAGTCTGAAGTGGACTCAAAGTATTCCTTTATCATCGATTCTCGCTTCCGGAATAGCACCTTCTTGTACTTTCTTCTTCATAATCATCAGCTCCGGGTCGGTGGTTTGAGCAACTTTAACCTTTTTGATTAAAGTCGGTTCTATGCGTATATTTGACATCATCACACTCATTCCTGTATATGATCTTCTACTCAACGCGTCAGCTACCATGTTTATTTTTCCAGGATGGTATTGAATAGTGTGGTCGTAATCTTTCAACAACTCGAGCCAACGTTGTTGCCGCATGTTGAGTTCTTTTTGAGTGAAGAAATTTTTGAGGCTTTTATGGTCTAAATATATCTCCACTTTCTCCCCATAAAGATAGTGCCTCCAGATCTTTAGCGCGAAAACGACTGCTACCAACTCTAGATCATGAGTAGGATAATTCCTCTCATATTCTTTAAGTTGTCGCGAGGCATAGGCTATGACTTTCCCACGTTGCATGAGAACACATCCTAACACTTTGCCCGAAGCATCGCTGTAGATAAAAAATCCATCCGAACCAGATGGTATTGTTAGAACAGGTGCCGAAATAAGTCTCCTCTTAAGCTCTTGGAAACTCTTCTCGCATTCCACACTCCAAACAAATTTTGTATCCTTCCGAGTTAGCTGAGTTAACGGAGTAGTGATTCGAGAAAACCCTTCCATGAATCTCTGATAATAACCAGCTAGACCCAGAAAGCTACGTACTTCAGTCACCGTCTTCGGTTGTTCCCAACTTTGTATTGCTTCAATCTTCGTCAGGTCAACAGACACTCCATGTTTTAACACCATGTGCCCAAGGAATGCTACCTCCTCAAGTCAGAACTCACATTTCTTCAGTTTGGCATATAGCTTGTTATCATGAAGCCTTTGCAGTACCAGCTTCAAATGGCGCTCATGATCTTCACGGCTTTTGGAATAGATGGGGATGTCATCAATAAAGACAACAACGAACTGATCCAAATATTCCTTGAATACTCGGTTCATCATATCCATGAAAGCAGCAGGAGCATTAGTCATTCCAAAAGATATGACTAAGAATTCATAATGCTCGTACTGAGTTTTGAAAGCAGTCTTTGGAACATCCTTAGTTTTAACCTTCAGCTGATGATATCCAGAACGAAGATCAATTTTTGAAAAGAATTGTGCTCCTTGCAACTGGTCAAACAGGTCATCAATACGAGGTAGTGGATACCTATTCTTTATAGTGACATGGTTTAATTTCCAGTAGTCGATACAAAGTCGCATACTCCTGTCTTTCTTCTTTACGAATAAAACAGGAGCACCCTAAGGAGATGTACTAGGACGAATGAAACTGATGTCCAACAACTCCTGTAGTTAGACCTTTAACTCCTGAAGTTCAATAGGAGCCATTCGATATGGGGTTTTAGAAATGGGCTTTGTACCAGGTTCAAGGTCAATAAAGAATTCAACTTCACGTTCTGGAGGTAGACCGGGAAGTTCTTCAGGAAATACGTCAGGAAAGTCACTAACAACAGGAATATTATTCAAAGCTGACGTGTCTTTATTCAAATCCATAACATGGGCTAAGAAAGCTTGACATCAGTTTTTCAATAAACGAATAGCTTTATGACTTGATATGATAGTGATTGATTTTAATGATTTAGTTGCTTGAATTCGCACAACAGGTTGATTAGGAATATGAAAAAAACAACCTTACGAAAACAATCAATTTTGGCATGATGAGTAGTTAACCAATCAATCCCTAAAATCACATCAAAAGCAAGTATCTTTAAAAAGATAAGGTCAATAGGTAATGTAATGGTGTTAACTTGGATCAAACAAGATTTATAAACAGTGGATGTGATGAAAGTTTCTCCTAACGGAGTTTTCACAGATATGTCAAAGTCTAATTTCTCCGGAATCAAGTTTAAACGTTGAGCACAAGCAGGAGAGATAAATGAATGGGTAGCACCGGTATCTAATAAGGTATAAACTTCACATGAATTTATGATTAGCTTACCCGTGATCACCTCGTTTGGGTTCCTCGCATGTTGACCAGTCACGATAAACGCTCTTCCAGGAACCGTTGACTTTGACTTTTATGGGACAGCCTTTTGAGTCACCATCCCCGCTGGACTTGGTTTCGCTACAGTGCAATCTCGAGCGATATGTCCTTCCTTTCCACAGTTATAATATACCTTAAACTGTTGTGGGCAGTTTGGGCTGATATGTCCTTCTTTTTCGCACTTATAGCATATGACCGGTGGTCGTTCTCCTCCCTTAGAACCAGTTGTTGCTGGTGCTGATGTCTTCACATTATCATTGTTGAATCTCCTCTTTTTAAAATCCCCCCCCCCGAGTCGCTTCTTCTATTTTCATGGCCATGACTACCACCAAAGTGGTTACCATTTTTGTCCATCTTTTCTTTCTTCGCTGGTTATCGTTATTCTGTTGACTGCTATCTCCGGTAAGATCCTGGTTATGGTCCCTCGGTAGAACGTACTCGTTATCTCGTTTTAATTACTGAGCCATGTTGACAACATCTGAATAGAGAGAAAATTTATGAGAAATGAGATACTGACGTATGCCGGGTTTTAAACCTCGCAGAAACATCCGCGTCATACGTTCCTCATTCTCCACCAAATGAGGTGCAAACCTGGATAACTCCGCAAACTTCGCCTCGTACTGGGACACCGTCATGTTATTCTGCTCCAGTCTAATAAACTCCACTTCCTTCATATGACGAACACTTTCAGGAAAGTATTTGTCATTAAATAGTTTCTGAAATGTCTCCCAAGACATGCTGAGCGCGGCTGGATAGGTACGCTTCACGGACTCACACCAGTAATCTGCCTCATTACGGAACATAAAGGTGGCGAATGGCACCTTCTGCTCCTCCATGCATCCCAAGAAATCGAATATCTTGGTAATTTGTTTGACCCACGTCTCCGCCTTAATCGGATCTGGCTTTCCCCAGAATTCCGGTGGTCCCAACTCTTTGAACTGCTTGGCTGTGACAACCCGTGAATTGCTATCATTTCCTCTTGTATTTTGAACACGAGTCTCCCTCGTCTGATTTTGCATGAACTGCAAAAAGCTTCTAAACATCCCCTCGTTCATCATCTGCTCAGTGGTGTTGTTCACAGGAGGAACATTGTCAGCCTGTTGCACGTTCTCCTCGTTGGTGAGTACAGGCGTCTCCATGGTCTCATTTACTCCACGGTTAATATTCTCAGTCGACATTCTCAAATACTGTCATAAAACAAGGGTTAATTAAGGAAATTAATATATCACATAATATCCATATATACTGACCAACTAACAAATAAGCTTAGGTAGGACACACTAGCGAAGGATTTACTCGTCTCTCCCCTCCTAGTTCTATTCCCCGATCTCCGCCAGAGATCATATCCCTAAGCTCTGATACCAACTGTGACAAATGTCCCATCAGTGGACAGCACCTCACATTGGTACCTATCAGTTTGCCACCACAGAACGGCGTCCCCTACGGAGAGTCTAGCTTCGGTGCATCCCCCATCAACAGGAAATCACCAGCGAGAGGCTCGGGGATCTTTACTTATAGCTCTGACCCATTCTGAGTTGTCAAATACATGGTACAGAAATAACTACAACTTTATTATTACAACATATAAACTGAGATTTTAAATACAGATATTGCCATCTAGACAATATCCACGTACAAATAAATCCTCATCATAATTATTGATACATTATTTTACAAAAATAGTGAGGACTACTAAACAACTCTCACCAGAACAATCATTACATCCCCTGACTCGTAATCGCTACATTCTCGCCTCCTGAGAAGAAAAATTGAACAAAAAGGAAGAGGGTGAGCTCAACTAGCCCAGTAAAGAATATTATGACTAAGATAATATACAACAAATTATCGTTATTCTTCAACAGGGAAAAATCTGAGAGAATACACTAAACAACAAGTTTTAGATCAATATTCGCAGCGGAAAATAATAATTCATAGAAGAGTTACGTAGAGGATGAAATCTACTAATATCTATGAATTTAACAGTTCATCATCATTATTTTATCCCTGTAACATCAATCAATATACATCTGGAATCAAATCTTCATCTTTGCACTACAGGCCAAAGATATTCATCAGTTGGTCATGTTCATCTAAACACTTATTCATCTTTGCACTACAGGCCAAAGATATTCATCAAAAATCATTCATCTTTGCACTACAGGCCAAAGATATTCAATTATATCATCATTTAGGACTGAGGATGATGAAAAATATTTTAAAGAAAACGAATCCAGTGAAACAAAAGAACAAATATTAAGGATTCGTACTTTAAACAATTCACATTCAAAAATACTTCATAAATAACCAGAGTGGGGTAAAATTCAAGAATGATCAAAACATGGATACAATCAAAGCTAGTATCCAGAATAGATATTTTGGACAAAAAGAAGAAATTTTCATTTTTCGGTGAATAGTGTCGTATTCGTGAATAGTGTCGTATACGCGAATAGTAACTCCGACACCAAAAGATAGAAATTTCACAAAAAACATCATCATGCTTCGTGAATAGTAACTCATGAATAGTAACTCGTGAATAGTAACTCATAAATAGTAACCCCGACATGAAAAAGTTTTAAATTTGATAAAAAGTTCCAACCAATATTTCAGCATAATGATATTGAAGAAGTAATATCATTTGAGAAGAAAATAGCATCCCTTACCTCGAAAGATTTGTACTTCTAGCTGGAATACTGTGTATAGTGCTGAAGGGAACTTGCACCGTATAACAATACTCAAAGTATCAAAATCCTCACAAGAATACGCTCAATATATAGAGAGAAAAATAGAGAGAAAACTTCAGTTTCTAGTGTAATTTTCAATTCTAACATAAGCACCCTATTTATAAGAAAATGCTTAGAACACCAAAGCAGAAATTTTAATTTAATAATATATATTTTTTCCACAACTTCCTACGCCCACTTACCAGCCCACAACATCAGCCACACATGCCAAAACATAAAAAAAAACATTTTTCCTAATTAAAATATTTTAAACTTCAAAAATTAATTATTTCGGAGCTTCAGAACTTCAATAATTCATAATAAATAGCTCTTTTGTCAGAAAAATTTGAAACTCGCGACTTTCCATAGGAAATTCAATTATCTACAACTTTGCAGAAGGAAGTTTTTCCAAATTCCAAACAAAAATTGACCGAAATCCATAAACGGACGATTTTACAAGCTATAATCAAATTTCAGTCAAGAAATAACATGTTTTAAACAACTTTTGCAACAAAAATACTCTTCCTCCTCATATACTCATATATCCCACATTCATTATAAAAATATCACCATTATTATATTATTAAAATATAATAATATATTTAAATGAATTATTTTATCAGAAAGAGATAAAATTTTAATTTTCAACAATTGTCACATTAAAAATTTTCTCCATCTATATCCACATAAAATCAATATTTTTCTCATCATATAAATCAATAATTAATTATTCACGAATAATATTACAGAATTACAATACTGACAACCAGGCAGTTACCAGGAAAGAGGGAGTTTTCCAATAAGAATTTATCCTTACTGGCGCGCAATTAGGTGACCAAACCTCTCTTTAGACAAAAGTTTCTAGACATTGCCAATAATTTTTTCTAATAATATTATTCAGATAATATGAATTATTGCTTCGATAATGGAAAATACTGTGTAGTGATAATTATTGAAACAACAGTAATATAAAATATCAACGCAGCAATTATTGAATCAATAAAATAAAATAACGAACAGTAATTACTGTAACAATTATTGAGTAGTGCCTTCTTACGTAAGAATCAATAATTGGTGCAATACCGTGTGCTACTGTGCAACAACGTGTATTACTGTGTTTTAACCACCGGGTATTCCAACAGTATTAACGGTGACAACTGCGCCGTTATTTATAAACAACTTATACTTGTCGTTTTCTTCATCCAATCGCTTTCCGTTATGGGGCCCACAAAAGACTGCGTCGTCGTACGAATATTCCCCGACTGCAAGAATATTTAACGACCAAACGAATATTCCCCGACAACAATGAATATTTTATAACCACCTGCTTTTTTGAAATATTTGCGCGTTTTACCCATAACTAACCACATTAATCAAATCAACCCTTGCTATTTCAAAATGATAAATAGTGGAAATTAAATTTTAATTATTAATAATTTGGGGTCTTACAATAAGAGTGTAGCTGGGTCGAGCGGGGGTAATAGAAGAATAGAACGGTGGTTAATAGTCTTTGAGGTTTCCCCTAAAACAGTATGAAAATAATTTTATTGAGAATTTTAGATAAATGTGTCGTATTTTATACGTCAGCTAACCGTTGATTTTGGTGAACCGAATAGGGTGAGGTAAACCCAACTTTGAAAGGGTGTCTTGCCACTATCATACAAGATGTCTAATGACCTACAACTTCGTGTTATCATAAGATAGGGTTATGCACATCCACTTACTGATTATATTTATGAGCAATACCTATATAATCTTGGAGTTTGGTTGAAATATAATTCTCAATTGGAGATAATGGAGATAATTATATGTCAAGAGAAGACTCACCATTGGTAAGAACATGATAGCAATCTTCTTATTTTTCTTTGGGGTCTATTGGGTCAACCAAGGATAATTCTCGAGTCATATGATATCTATTATAACTTATATGCATGACCTCCCATGTACGAAGGTTTCCTTGAGCATTTTTCAAAGATTTTAATTTCTAAAACAGTTATTGATTGTACCTTTATGTAAGGTATTAATGTGAGGTGCTATCCAAGTAAAGGGATGAGAGTCACAGTTGGTATTAAAACTCACAGTATATGTGTTGTCGTATTTTGCACGACAATTGTAATAAGAAGTTGAAGTTATTTTCTGTACCATGTATTTGGCGATCCAGATTGGATTGGGTGGATTGGACCTATTTTGGGGGCGTCACATATGATCTAGAGTTAGAACAGCTCAATGTGAAAACAATTTTTCTCCATAGTGATTTGGAGGAAGTTATATTCATGGAGCAACCTAAAGGGTTCAAGCAGTCAGACTAAGCACATGGTTTACATGTTGAAGAAATTATCATATGGGCTTAAGCAGCCTCAAAGACCATAACATAAGAAGTTTGTGAGTATGATTGTTATGTTTATGTTAAGAGTCCTGAGGATGGTTCTCATAATTTATTTCTCCACTAGTGTTTTGTCTTATGCTAATTCTAAAAATAAATAAACTTCAACTTTCTTCAATATAAATTAAGATGATCAAAACTGACTAATCTTAATACTCCAATTTTAATTTTAATTTTGCGAGTTACAAAAAAATGACTTTTACCATTATACCCTTTCATTACATTTTATTGCAAGTGTAAACAAAGACTTAAACGCAACACAAACGCAGAATTTAGAGCTTAAACGCAACACGCCAAAAAATTAATGCCTCGAGTTTGAAGGTCCCAAAACGCCAAATGCTACCGGCAGCAAACACTAGTAACCGAATAAACCCCAAGTACTTCAAAAAGCATTCATCTATTTCGGTTTTCTTTTAAAAACATCATGATCAGCACCAACTTTCTCGAAAAACAAGTGATCAGACCCGGCTTCCTTGAAAAGAAAGAAATGACAAATAATGAACCATGGAATGCAAAAGATGGTAAGGTTACTACAATATGTTAATGACCAACAATTTACACTGACCTCAAAAAATTTTACTATCAACAAAAAACAAAAGAATTAGAAATAGATTATATAGATTTACATACTTGAATGGCGAAAACAAAACATTCAAAGCCCATATCATTAAAATTAGCCCTATGTTTTACAATTTCACCTAGAGGGGGTTTCGGATGGCTGACTATTCAAGGCAGAATTTGATGGAATGGAAGGTAGGGATCCATTATCTTGAGGGGCTGATCCACCCCACTTGGGCTCTCCATCTGATGGCTCAATGACGTGAACTGAACCGTCGGTCATCCCAAGAGCAAACTGGTTAGAATCGGATGGATGTGCTGCAATCACCACAGGAAAAGTATTGCCATTGCTGCTGCATAATCACAAGTCATTTTCAAATTGTTAAATGAACCTCTATTGATAATAGAATTCTAGTATAGACATTGTCAGAAATTGAATAACTGAGAAAATCAACCAAAAAAATCATGCACGGAAGCAGTTGTAAGGTAAAAGTAAAATGTAGTTCTAAATCCGCTAGGATAGCATTAATCACCATGCCAATGAATCATTCAAGCAAACTGAAATATAGCAACAGGTGAAAGGATGCTAATTAAAGATTTCGAATAAAAGTTTAAAGTTGTCTCAACTGTCGAAGAGAGTGTAAAGTTATCTCAACTGTCTTCCAGATTATAATTTACAAGAATTAAGATCTTGCATCTTTTCCAGCCCAGAGAGAGTCAAAGTGAACTTTAATGGGCTAGGTGTGTTGCATAAACTTCTATTCCAACCCTTCCAATTCTACATGCTTTTCTTAAGTTCAACTTATGTAGGAAGAAAATCAGATGCAATTCATCTATTCAAATAAATGGCCAAATCATAAGCAGAATAAAAAATTACTTGACGTTATTTTAGCTAAATTGAAAAATGGAAGCTAAGAAACAAAATTTAATATTATACAACCTGTGTCCTTTAAAGGATGTCTAGAAGTACAACGGGCACACTGCACTCAAGAAGTTAAGGTTTTGGTAAATATGGGGGAGTATAAAATTTGTTCCAATTGAACCCGTTGTTGGACCTACACAAGTACCAAAATTAACTAGGGAATAGTCTTTGTATGGTGATATGTGCACAATGGGGTAGATTAATATTTTATGACCTATTTTATATTTGGTTTGAGTACTTTTAGACATCATTTTGAGGACAAAATGCTAGCGTACTTTTGGACACGAGGGCGTAGGGAATACTTGTTTCAGCTTGGGATGAACTGTTGAAGATTTCTTTCCATCAACATATTGGAGGATACAAGCAGAAATAGTTGACGCATTCCCTGTATTCTTAATGACCGTACAAGTTTCTTTCATTTAGCATACCTGGAAATTGTTGAAGCTATGTATGCAGAGGGAGCTATTCGACAACGAAGCCTCAAACTGTCTGCATCAAAAACTCCAATAGCTCCATCGCAGAATCCAGCAAAAACTAGTAGACCATCACATGAGTATATCGCGCTTGATATGGCAGCAGAAAGGGAATCTCTGGGAGACCACTGCAATAATTTATGTGTCAAATCATTTGTTAATGTATTAATAAAAGGATGAAAAAATACACATGAATCAAGCACTGTTTTATGGTAACCGTCAGAACACCTAGATTGTGGTTAGAACCACTGTTAGCACAGCATAACGACTAGCAACATTTGAGTACAAAGTGAAAAAAGGATGCATAAACAAATAGAAACCGGTAATGTTAGCACAATGATTAACAGAATTATGTTTCATAACCGGGAAAACCTACTGATCGAGAAACCATAGTCTAACTTATCATGGAAAATTTGAACAAAAAGGTAGATTATTTACCAATCGTGAGCATTCAAGTTGGGTATCATAAACACCAATTTGGCTTTCATGAACCACGAGAAGATGAGATTGATCATTATGGAATTGAACTTTGGTTTCTCCAACCAGGGGAGAAGGGTGACCAGGTGGCGTTTGTATGGGCCTAGATTTCCTCTTCTCCCATCCATCAATGCTCCAGATACATAGCTGCAGTCAGATAAAGAATCGCAATATTAGCAGTTGAACTTCATGCAAATTATTCAAGATAAGAATGCTTGAATCAGTTATTTTTTCTCCAGTACTTGCCTGCGCATCAGCTCCAGAAGATACCAGTACACTCAATGTCTGCGAAAATGCAAGCCCTGTAATCGGTTTCTGGTGACCCTTCAGCTTGATTTTAACCTATTGCAATTGTTAAAAGGGACAGGAATATAATCATGAACACAGCAGTTTCAACAGGGGGAAGTGTTAAGATTCAAAAGAATGCTAAAACAGGGGACTGAGCAACTCGAAATTCAACAGATAAGAGTAGCAACAAAAACTAATAACACATTGATAGCAAGCAACCTTCATGATATGCATTTTCTAGTTTGATGTTCCGAAAATTGATAATAAAAGAAAATAGTGCCTAATCCCTGAATCTAGCTTTAACCCAATGAAGGGTTAAGAGAGCTTCTGAATCAAAACGAATTCCTATTACGTCCAAGGAAGAAATCACATCTTGCTTATGATATCCGAACACTGTTTGCTTTTCAACACCATATGATTGTTTTCAGCCAATAAGATTGAAGCTCATCAAACAGTTACTTCGCCGGAACATAGAAAACATTTCGGCAGAGGTGGTTCTTTCAAATAAAAAATTTTGGGAGGGGAAAGTCATAATAAAGCAATTAATAAATTTTAAATATGAGAGCACTTGACAAACATTTCAATCTTTTGGTTTCCCTTTTTTCTTTTTCTTTTATAATTTTTTAACAGCCTAAAAAATTTCTGATCAATGATCCTGCTGACCTCTCCTACCCACCCCTGGCCGCCAACCCTTTTGTTCATTAGTATGCATCCTCCTTGTAGTCTTTTTGTAATTGTCTGGCGTTAAGACTTTATTTGCTTCAACCTGTATCTTTTAATCACCATTAGTACTGTTGAATGCTCTGAGATCTTTAAAATCATAATTCGTAAAATACATTCTTTGCTACCAGAATTGTTTGACGTTGCTTAAAAACACATTTTGAATCCCATTAATCAAATTCCTTCAAATGTGATGGCCTTAAAAGTTCAGCTAATCCAATATTAGTATCATAGACCTCAAGCAGTTCAAGTAATTATAATTAATAGAGTAATATACACCAACAGATCTCGGAGTTGATTTTTTGAAGGACTTGTGTGGATTTTCCTGAACTTTTCATATTCATTTGTCCCAAGAAACCAAATTGACAATTCTTTGATCTAGCATTACATTAATATGCAGTAGAGGGAAATTATAACCACAATAGAAAGGGAAGATGCTAAATAAAGAAAATCTCTCTTACTTTACGGCTAACAAAGAGAAATTTTGTGTTATAAGATTCTAACTATGATTGTCATATGCAGTGTTTGACTTAATTTTATATTTTAGAAATAAAATACAGTAACCTCTTTGAAATAAAAGTCCGGATAACTCACCTCATCAACTCTAACATTGTATATTTGAATAGTAGAATCCTCCATTCCGATGGCAATAATATTGTTGTCTTGAGGATGGAATGCCAAATAGGTGGCTGCTGGAGGTGGCGGCATGAATGTTGTCATGACCTGGACAGAATTTGAATTCAGTTTCTGTTTTCAATATTCTATAATGAATGTTGACCATTCATCTAGTTATCTGATATTAGTCAAAAAGATTATAACAAACCTTGAAGGTCATCATGTTGAACAAGGAGACCTTCCCACCAGAGGCAGACATGACATAAGAATCATTTTTGGATAACGCAATGCATGCAGCTGACTCTTCGGCTGGTTTAGAGTCATTTAAGTCATTAGACATGGGAGCTCCACTCGAAGGCTGCCACAACTGTGGCACAATGGATGCAGTAGACTGACCAAGTACACAGAGAAATCAATCAGAAACTGAAGGTCTCAAAATAAATAAAAACATCAATTGAAGAAACACTTGTAATATTCAAAAACTAACCTTCCCTGATGGATTGCGTTCACTACGCTGCCATTTCCACAGCTTATGGACGGCATTGGAAGCAAGGGCTAGCAAAGCTAGTCCAGAATTTGTGTAGATCAACCGCATAACCTGTGGTACATGGGTGTGATTAATTTCTAGCTAGTAGCTAGATAACGACTACTACAGAAACTCCAAAACAAAAGAAAAACAAGAACTACTACTACAAAACTAATATTAGTATTATTATTGTAAAAGAATAATGGTGAGAATTCATTTTTTAATCAATGAAATTCAAAACACAATTAATAAATTAACAGAATATCAGTACCACACAACTGGTGAAAGTCATCATGACAGATATATAAGAAAGTGAGTCTTGATAAAATCAAATGCTGCTTCAAACTAGGACAAAACAGATCTCAAAGGGATGCTTCTGGAACATACCTTGCTAGCTGTCAAAGGGTCAGGCAACCGTAGAGCCTTTAGTTGCACTGGGTCAATTATATCAGGAAACTTCCAGCTCTTTACTTTGTCGGTATTGTCTAAAATCCTTGGTTTAATATCAGCTACCTTGCTGCTCTCCGCAGTAGCCTGCGATAACAAAAAAACTCATATTCACATAACTTATCAACTTATGAAAAATTAGAAGGACCAACTTTGATGATGAAAAACTTACAAGATTGCCAATGGACATTGGGGTCTGAATCCTATCAGATCGTTCTAGGACTTGTTGCATAGGGGCTGACACGTTAGCAATAGGGCCTAATGAACCAGTAACTGGCGGCTGCAGAGAAGTTGAAAAGACGATCAAAGCCAGATTCATGACGTATAGAGAAACACGATAGATCATGCAAAAAACAGAAACTTACTTTGACGTTGACCGCTTCTGAAAGACCTCGAGGCCCATCGAATGCTCTGTTCTGTAGCATCCTCAGCATGCGTTGCCCGTCAGAATTTGCCACAACCTTGATTGCATTGTCACTTGTGGTAACAGCGAGTAATGACCCTTCCTTGTTAAATCTCAGTCTAGGGCTTGCCTGCAAGGAAAATAACAGTGCATCAATCTTAGAATAATCCACTCGCAGATTAAATGCTTTTTCAAACAGAATGTATGATGTGTGATGTCTAATAAGTGTGTACTAACAGGCAATCCACCATCCGCATCGGTAACTGTTAGTATGTTATTATTGTCCATGTCCCAAAACTTGATCTGAAATTCATCTCCAGCAGCTAGGAAACGGTTCCTAGTTGTGTCAAACTGCACAACACCCAATGAACGTTTCCTAAATCCAGAGTATGTCCTCTTAATAGCTCCTTCACTCTCATTCCACTCAACCAGGTGGGATTCACCTTCTTTACTTGTTCCACAAGAAAAGAGTCTGTAAAGAAAGTGAGATAAAGAAAATATGAATAGACGACAACAATTTGATCTAAAGGAATATTTATTTTCTTCAGCAATACGAAAAAATAGAAAAAACAGGTAATGAAAAAGAAACATCAAAATAGAAAAAGGAATGGTAGCCAGAGTGAACTAAGATGTATCCCATAAACTTAAAAGGTACTTTGTCCATTGATGTCATAAAAATGTGCTCTTAATCAACACTTATTTTAACCATATCTCTTAATCAAATTTAATGACTGGATTCCACTATACAAAATCAAGAAGAAAAAGGTTTATCAAATGCCCTTGTGAATGTGTTACCAAAAGGAAGATCCATAAAGGAATTTAATCACTCAGGTAACGGTTATCAAAGTGATTGAATTCCCCACATACTCCTTAAGAGTTGGTTTTTCTTTAGCTTTTCCTCGATAATTAAATTACAGAAAAGAGTGCTCTCTCACTTTTCATCAGTATTGTTGTGCATGTCACTCACTAGATTCTTTTGCCATCATGATTTCAATCCCACTGTTTTGTCTACTTATTTAAGCATTTAGTTGTGAAATTTATTCAGCTTCCTGGTTTCAATCAACTTGTAACTTAGAGCAAGAGAGGTTCTAATCCCCATACTCGGGGCCAAAATTTACCAATCAAAAAATAAAATAAAATAAATGCAAGAGATGCTTGATGATTCTTCTGAACCTTTCTGCATAGTTCGTCCTTCAATCAGGTAGAACGAATTTTATTTGATCCATCTCCACCCCAAGAATAATGTATCTACGGAATTCTACTTCTCGAGAGAAAGAATAGTCCGTTATTTATAATAGAAATTCTAGAATTACCATTTTAAGTGTTCCCTTTGAGATTCGCCCTAATAAACCATTATCTCCTACTTTAACGGTTACCTTAATCATAAATCTTATTTTTTGTTCAAGGCAGAATAACAAAGACCAAAGGCGAGGGAAGTTTAAACCTAGCAGGTTTTGGCTAAAAAATCCAATAGATGAATGAACAAAAAAGTACGTTTCTTTCACTTTTATAAATGGCCCAACTTATGGAATAAAGTTTTGACCAGTATCAAGTTCATTCGCTTAATAATTTCCTACCATATATGCTTTATTCAATACATTCTAAAAAATGCTTTCCTACCTTTCCGCTATAGTTGTCCACTTCCATTACATGATTTATCTCCAAAACTTGGTGTATTACTTTCAACCTCAGTATCGTATGTTAAGAGATGAAATCTTATTAACATATTTAATCATGCATTAGGTATAATAGTATACCGTTCACCGCATTTTGGTTATGTAGGTACACTTGGAATCTAGTTTTAGACATATTTAGCCTAACAGGAAGAATCTTTCGGTAAAAAAAATTGTTATATATTCTCCCTTTTTTTGACAAGAACAGGAAACAAATTGTTGTTTATGATCACTTCCTTAACTCCTTTGTTATATGCTTTGAGGACTCCCAATAAAAGAAGACTTGTGCACACTTCTAGTTTCCCCTTATTATTTTATTTAGATAAGAAAATTTATGAAGTGAAAAAAAAAAGAGGTTTTGGTTTCCTTCTTACTATCTACACGATGCATTTAGATAAATATTCCAAATTTCATTCATTTGTTTAGCAGCAGAATGCAGAGAAAGGAGATAAGACTTTGGCGAGTGTATCAATGAGAAGAATAAGAGGAAGGTGCTTTATTATATAAGAAAATAGTAAAGTGAAGTAAAGAAGAAGGAGAAGGGGAACAGGATGAATAATATAGGAGATAGAGAAGAACACAGAGAAAATAGAGAATATTCGGGAAGGGCCAATTTGTATTCAAGTCTCAAGGTATATTTAAAGTTATAAATAAAACAATCTTTAATATGCAGCAAAGGATGAGAGAGCAACAACCGACCCTTATGATAGAAAGCATGTGCCCGAGGAAGAAAAGGAGGGGGGGTCAGAATGAATTCAGGGATGATTTTGAGTATAGTGCTTTTTTCCCCTTTTTTTTTGGCATTTCCAGGTGATAAGTACCCCCGGGCTTTCATGTCTAACCTATTGGAAGCAGACTATAAGTTGTTTCTTATGTCTATCTTTTCAACTCCCTTCAACTATGAAATCCCCCCCCCCCTTCATGTTGACTGGATATCCCCCTCTTTTATTTTCAAAAATATATTTTAATTCATTGAAAAAGAAAAAGAGTTTTCTCCTCACACTTTAATGTACATTAATACATTTATATATTCCATGTTGCCTATATGCCTACAATTTAGTTTCCCCTGTTGAAATTCATCTTTGTTTTCAGTCTCAGTGTCAAACTTTCATTAGCTTGAAACTACTTGCCTTGCCTTGTTGGTCAAGAATATAGTCACATTGATCTTTATTATGGGATGCATTTACCCCTTCAACATATGCATGCATTGCTCTTTTGTATGTACATTTGACGACCATAATAGGCAGTTAGTTTGTTAGACAAATTGTACACAAATAATCAAATATACATATAACATGTTCAAGCATTAATAATCCGTGAGGTTTATTATTTATTCCCTTTCGAAATCCAAAGAAGTGCCCATAAACTCCTATCGATGAATCAATCCATTTTTTCTTCTGAATAATACTAGGGAAAAAATAGCACCAAAAGAATATTTGTTGTAATGATGCTAGTATTCCACAACTTAAAATGATTAAAAAACAAATATAAGGAAAATAGCCTCACAACATGAATATCAATGAATCGCGCGAAACTCTATTCATTTTTTTCAAGAAGCAAAGCTTTTAATAATTTTAGAGCACCCTTTAATTTAAAATTAAAAGAAAAGAACTTAATGAAGTTGAGTAGTTTATCCAAATAATGTTGACAGGCATAAAAACACAAGTAATAAAATCAAAGCAATAGCGATTACATAATAGAAGGTGGCACTAGATTTGGATGACAATTGACAAAACATGGCAAGTTAGGGAAAAACCTGGTTCCGTCAGCACTATAAGCCATCGTGGTGCACCAAAGTCCAGGGGCGTCATAATCTACTCTTGATCCCAAACAGTCGTACAGCCAAGCTTTGATTTTCCCATCAATTGCAGTGGAAAATATAAACTGCAACAAAGACAAAAAGTGGTTGGTCCTGTGCAATAATCAAATGAAGAACGTAGCTCCATGGACCTCTCTTATCCGATGAAAATAAGCAAAGCAACGTGCTAAGATAAGAAACAGAAAGCAATCAACTTGTAAGGAAATTTACCTGTATATTCTCTTTGTAGTGAGGACATACAGAATAAACAGGAGCTTCATGACCCTCAAATATATACAGCCTTCGTCCAGCTACAGCATCCCATACCTATTACAAGAGATGCATGTAATAACTTAGTCTAACATACTTTAAGAATTTTTTTTTGAAAGGTAATTCGGGACCCAAGAATGGGGGCTATAACCAGTGACCTTGAGGTTAATAGGTTATTCCTCAATGCCTCTGCACTTTAGCATCTCAAAAAAATTATTATGCCCAGAAGATAGATACCTTGATTGTCTTGTCATCGCCACACGTAACGATACACAATTGCTTATTAGGATGGGCAAAGGCAATATCATTTACACCACCAATATGAGCATCGATCTACAACATAGAAAGACTAGTTCTCAATTGTCCACGTAACTATTGTTTAAAGATATATTAACAAGTCCGTGTACAAGGACTTACTTCCAAGTGTTGTCTCAATTCTCCTGCTGGATTGTATGTATATATCTGAACAATGTGCTTGGAAAAAGCAACACCTAGAAAAGTAAAAAAAAGTATCAGAAGTGCAAAAAAATTCCAAAAGAGAAGATATTTAAACAAATAGAACCTAAATGTAATAATAAACAACACATTTAGCTTTACCAAGTATAGATCCATCTGGTCCCCATATGCATCGATTTACGGATATTGTGGCGTCTTTCACCAAAGTTGTCTGCACAAAATTAACTTGGTCAAAGAATTTGTCAAAGAAAAATGGAAAGGAGCTAAGACCAATGTATTTCTCACCTGCAATGGCATTGAACAAGCTGACACATCCCAGACCTTGAAGGTTTTATGCACTAACCTTTCTCGAGAACCAACCTCCCAAATGCTAATATCACCAACATTTGTTCCAACTAAAAGGCAAATAGTTTATTTAGAAAACATTTTTGCAAATTGATCTTTTTATTTTTATATCCATGTCCTGAATCCTAAATACTTCCCTAAGTAGTTTCAAAATAGATAGAGGTCAACTAAAAACCAACCCAGAAGAACAGTTTGTTGCTGTGGATGAAAATCCATGCTCATAACATTTGACCCTTGGTCAAGGATCCGCACTACAGTTTTTGGAAGGTCATCCGGTGAGTATATATTGGGAGGATGCGTCGAACCAGAAAAGGACACCTGTACAAAATAATTCAGTATGTCAGTCTGAAAGTAAGAAAATTAGCACCCACAAAAGAAGTCAAAACAATAATCCTAAGCAACAAGAGATGTCATCTTACGTAAGTAGCAACAGTAATTTCAAATACACATACCTCATCAGATTGGCCAACACGCATACGCTTCATCAGTTGCTCTGAATCACCCATTTGGTAATCCATTCCAGGAGCGCCTGGAGGTGTCCTTGGGTGCTTTAGGAATGCAGCTGCAATTATTAAGGTCGGGCATTATCATTGACACCCTAGATAACTCACTGAACTCTGCAGTAAATGAGAGAAATACTGACCTGCGCCAGGAGGCTGCACAAGACCAGAGGGACCAGGTGCAACAGCCGCATGAGGCATGGAAGGGTTAGTAGTTGACATCCATCCTGCAATTGCACTTGGAGAAGGAGAAACAACAGGCTGGAATGGCTGCACCCAAGAAAGTTTTCCCTGAGTGAAATGTTGAAGACAATATAACTATTAGCTGAGCAAGCAAATTCAGCTGACTTACACCATGGGCTCCAAGAGGAGGGAAAACCCCAGCTTTAGGCACAGGTCCAGCTAGCGGACTATTAGTAGGCGGAGGAGCACGAGCTCCATTGTTAGAAGCACAAGTATGATCAGTAAAAAGCGTTTTGATATCAGGGTTTGGGCGTGGGTTCTTGCAAAGTTGATGCTGCCAGTTAAGACTGAAAATCACAAGAAATATAATTTGATAGTGACAACCACAATTATAATAACCAAACCAAAGGAATCATGAGAAAAATTCTTTGAAGTTTCATGGCAACACTCCTTTGAAAATTAAAAGGAAATGATAACAAACTAACAATAACAAATATCTTGTATAGTTTTAAAAAAAAAAAAAAAAAAAGGTGCCTTAGCAATTGAAACTGAAACATAAGTGGAGGGAAACAAGAATAAGTGGATGGCTTGTAACCTCTGGTTAATCAATGTCCGCAACCGTGAAGCCTTAAATGTTGGAAAGGCAAGCTTATCACGAAACAATGGATTCGCCTCAATAAGCTTTTTGAGTTCAACCAGCATAATGTTGCGTGCTGATTTTGTGTCCCCATACTTGGAGAGCTGCTCATTCTGCCTGGTGAGCATAAATGCATGAGAACAACTTATTGTGAAGCACACTATTAGCTGAATACAAAATATCATAAAACAATAATAGTTTAAATAATCTGGAAATAGTGTATAAAAGAAAAGGAATCTCTCAAGGATATAAAATCATAGAAGTAATAAATGCTGGCATTCGTACCTAAAATTGTCAAGAGTAAGTAGTTGAGTGATTTCCTTGAAAAGTTCTTCATTAAAAGAGGAGAACACCTTTAGATCCTTCACAAGAATCTCCACAGCTTTTGCTCGGTCATGCCTGAGAATACATACAAAGATTAACTTTTAATGAACTTGGGCTCTATCAAGAGATATGACCGAAGAATCAGGAATAAGATTCACCTATCGAGGGCTTCCAGATACTTCTGTTTCCTTATTTCGAAAAATATCTTCATTGAGTAGCGGTTGTCCTCAACCTTTGTGAAACCACATAAATAGCGTTCAACTTCATCCCACTCACCTGCCTGAACTTGATCCTCGAAGTATTTCATATTGAAGAAGAAACCAGATTCTTGTTCCAACCTAAGTACATACAACCACAGATATAGTTCCAAGATAAGAAATAGATTTATTCCAAAGAGACCATATTCTCAACTAACTCAATTGGATTACAAGTCTTAGTTTAATGACAGTGAGTTTGTGTTCTCAGGTCCAAAGTGATCAGAAGCTACTCAGTTGGCCAATACCTTGAACCATTTTATAAATATTACATTATCACAACATTAGCAAACCAATAAAAACAAAAAATTAAAACAAGTAGAAACAAAAGACTTACTTATGAACTGTTTCCTTGAACTTCTCCTCATCCAAAAACTGCAGTATCAGGAATACAAGTTCCCGACTCAACGATGACATAGTTCCTCCTCCCGGTATCCCCAAGTACTCCAGCGCAAATGTCCAGAATCAACCAAGATATACAAGTGGAGGATGAAATTCACAAACTGAAATACAAAAATTCAATACTTTTGGAATTTCTACATCATCCAGAACAATTATTCTACCATTTAACTTTTTGTGGCGCTCAGTAAATTCCTTCCAATTTTTCCAAAAGTAAATAAACCAACATATCAATTAGTAACAAGAATTTTACTAATTCACCATATAGCCACAATGTATAACCCAAACCCGAAAACATGTCTAAAATCCTTTCAAATTTTATACAGTAGTAACATAACCACCAATTTCTAACATTAATGAAAATTGCTAATGCTTATCACATAGTACAATATATGAGCTCTCATTTCCTTCTCTAACGGACATACCCTTTTGCTTTATTTCCCAAAACCTCGCAACAATATAAGAATAACCCAAATAAACCACACCCAAAAACTACCTTCTAAAGAAGAAAAACAAAGTTTTTCCTTAATATGAAACCTTCAATCCTTGAAAAAAAATACAAAAATACAGTCTTTTCTTTAAATGAAACCTCCAATCAACCTTAAATTCTTCTACCAAAACTCAAACTTTCAAACAAAATGACCCATTAAAAATCCCACCTTTATCAATCAATCAATCTCTCCCAAAATTAATAAAAAAATCAACGGCAACCAACAAATTGGTGAGAACTCAAAGAAAAGCTACTCCAGATCTAAGAATATGACATTAAATCGAATGAAGATGGAGATTTATGAAGAAAAGCGGCCTTACTTGCGAGCAGCAGAAGGTAAAAAAGCTAGGGTTTTTTTTTTTTTGAAAGCACCTCTTTTCTCTGGCAAGACTGTAACCACAAAACACATACTTCTGTGTACGCTCTCTTTTCTCTCCTTATATATGGAATGGATTTTGCACGTTCTTCTCTTTTCTTTTCTTTTCTTTTCTTTTACTTTCTCTCTCCTCTTTTTTCTCTCTCTATAACTTCCTTTTATAGGTGGGTCTGTCTCAGGTTTTTCTCTCCTAATTCCCCACTAGAGCTGTCTTAATGACTCTACTGGGATGATAAAGTTACGGGTTGTCAGTGAAGGCTCGAGAACGAACACGTCTTTTTATGAGTACGTGTCGTAGTCTAATTTGTTGAGGACAAATTTTAGGTGATACTTTGAGTGTTGTTTGACTTTTCTATTGAATGTATTTTTGTTAATAAATTAATTTAGTTAATTAATGAATCTTTTTAGTACTTTCCTTTTCAATTCCTCGTTTAAACACATTCTCAATCAAGAGTCTGAATCGGCTGCATCCCGAATAGTAAACTAACGGTGATCCATCTTATAAATTATAGTATATATATCTATCTAATAAAATACAAATGATTTTGAATTTTCCGCTCACCCAATAAATCATCTGGGCCGTCCAAAAGTTTGAGATAAATTCCACCGTTCATACATCTATCTAATAAAATACAAATGATTTTGAATTTCTCGCTCATTCAATAAATCATCTGGGTCGTCCAAAGTTTGGGATAAATCTCACCATCCATCTATCTAATAAAATACAATCTATCTAATTCTATATATCTAATTATATCTAATAAAATACAAATGATTTTGAATTTTCCGCTCACTCAATAAATCATCTAGGACGTCCAAAGTTTGGGATAAATTCCACCATCCATCTATCTAATAAAATACAAATGATTTTGAATTTCTCGCTCACTCAATAAATCATATGAGTCGTCCAAAATTTAGAATAAATTCCAACGTTCATAGTGCCGGAGGCACGGGACTATTGCTAGTCTATCTAATAAAATACATCTATCTATCTAATAATCTAATAATAATTTAATAAAATACAAATGACTTTAAATTTTCCGCTCACTCAATAAATTATTTTGTTCGTTCAAAGTTTGAGATAAATCATATTGTCCATACAGTGCCGGAGGCACGGGACCCAGCTAGTATATATATAAATCGTTTAGTCATATTTATACGAGAAATTTTATGAAAATATCAAATTTTATTTGTAAAAATATTAATTTCTTTTAAAAAATAATCTATATGTTGATTACTTTTTTTAATTGATACAATTTGATATTTTTATAAATAAAAAATCTCATATGAGTGCAGAATCTATTTATTATTAGAGAAATTTTGTGGAATTATCGCTTTTATTTTTGAAAATATTAATTTTCCTTGATTTTATATAATGAGCAAATTGCGAGTAAAATGCAAACTGTAAATGATGAAAATAGAACAATAATATATGTCTTATTATTACACTATTAAATTATTGTAATAGATTAGAACATTCAAAAAAAATATAGGTCATATTTAATATTAACATAAATGTGTCATCACATATTAATAAATTGTCATTTTATCAAAAAATGTAAAGGGGGTATAATTTTCATCAATTTTTTTAATAAGTTTAATTTTTTTTCCTATTTTCAGATTTTTTGATACTTGTGCAAATGTATCAAAATTAATTGAAATTTGATCAAATATCAAAATTTACTAAAATATTTTTTCAAGTTAAGCAATTATAACTTGGTAAAATGATATTTGATCTGTAAATAAAAGTATATACTTTTATTGTTATATTTTTGCACTTGAATGTAATGCACAATTGTGAATCTAAATATAATCTATTTTCAAAAATGATGTGGTGGAATAGCCTAATTCAGAAGTGGATTAGGTATTTAGATATGGTTGGGTCGATAAAACTTTAAGATGACATAACATTTGATCTATAGAGTTATGAGATTCATAATATATCAAATCGAATCTCTCGATAAGTTTTACGAGACACATTGCCTTTTGCAATAACATACATTGTTTTAAGCCTCGAAACCCTATTTTAAGCAATATAGTCATTGGTCAAAACTTGGTCAAACTTGAATTATTTTTTTAATTTTTGTTATATTAATTTTTCTATTTCTAATTGATGTTGAGAATTTGTTTAGAACTATAAATACGCTTTATCAGGGTTTGTGAATAATTACATTTTCATCAATTAATATTAATACTTCTTTGTGAGTTTGTTATTTTCCTTGTGGATTTAATGCTTATCTAACATTTTTATTAGTACATTTAAACTTTCAAATCATGTTTGTGTTATAACGTTACAAAATATTGGGATTGACACATACTTCTGCGGATTCGACTAATGACCACTACGATAAGGTAGTCTGGGGTCTCGCTTTCTAGTGATCGAGCGACTGCCCAACTTACCAGTGAGCTGACAGGGGTTGCAATGGGGCAGAGTCCCCTGGAAATTAAGTGTAATGTACCTTAGAGATTTATTAGTAGTTTTTTTCAAAAATATTTCTTATATCTTTGTATAACACATGCTCCCCTCTTAGATATATTGGTTGTGAGACCCCAGATTTTATAAATAAAGATTTAAATTTCTCGAAATATTTTTTTTATATTATGGTGTGGATTTGAGATAGTGTTATAGTTATGGGTAGTATTTAAAAATTTTGCAGAGTATGCAAGTTATTATAAATATTCGTTTGGTCGGGGAATTTTTTTTTTGTCGGAAATATCCGTACGACGGCACAATCATTGGTGGACCCCACAACAGAAGTACTGTCGTAGTTAGAAAACAACAAAAATATTTTATGGAAATAACGGCGGAGGTTTTACCATTAATACTATTGAACTACTCGGTAGTAAAAGTACAGTAATACGCGTGGTTGCATAGTAGCACACGGTATTGATTATTGATGCTTACATAAGAAGTCACTCAGTTATACTGCATTATTGCTACAGTAATTGCTGCATCATATCTCTCATATTATTGATCCAATTTTTGTCACAGCATCATGTGCATAATATGTTATATTATTAAATTAATAATTGAGACGACAAAGTTATTCATATTATTAAATTGCAATATTTACAATGTCTAGAAGTTCTGTCAGGGAGAGGTTTGGTCACCTAATTGCGCACCAATAGGGAGAAATCCTTATTGGAAAGCCCCCTCTTTCCTGGGAACGACCTGGTTGTTAAATATTGTGAGTTATGATATTAATGATAGATAAGTTCGTGTTGATTAAAGATGAATTTGATAGTTTTATTATGTTAAAATTATTTGTGTTAGTGAAAATTGACATTTATTTCGATAATAATTGATGTCTGGAGGTTATATTGTTCAATCGGGTATTTGGGGAACTTTTCGTGTCGGATTTACTATTCACGAGTTACTATTCATGAGTTACTATTCATGAGTTACTATTCATGAGTTACTATTCACGAGTTACTATTCACGAGTTACTATTCATGAGTTTTAATAGTAACTTGACCCTTCAGCTTTCCAAGAGTTATTTGTCTCTTCGGTGTTCCAAGAGTTAATTACCCCTTCGCAAATAGTAGTTGCCTCTTCAATATTACCAAGAGTCATTTTGACCTTTCGTTAAGACCAAGAGCCACTCTTAGTTTTTCTATAAATAGAAGCTCATTCCTTCATTATTTCTTACGAATTCATTGAAACTCTAGAGAGAGAAATTACAGAGAGAAGCTATAGAGAGAAAATTATGAAGAGAAAGAAAAAGAGTATTCTACTACTTCACTACTTCTATATCCAGTTTTTTTTTTACGGTAAGGGGTGTTATTCTTTCTTATTCATGAAGAGAACTTATGTTATTCCATTCTTTATTATTCTGTTGGAATAACCTGTAAAAGTGGCATACCCTATACATAACCCGTATACGCGGCATACCCTATATTTGGTGAAATCCTTATGTTATTCCATTCTTATTTACTCTGTTGGAATAACCTGTATACGCGGAATCCCCTATGCTTGGTGATCTTCTTCTATTATTCCATTCTTTATTATTCTGTTGGAATATCCTGTCTGTGTGTTTTACACCGGACCTGGTTCCATTGTTTATTATTCCGCATTTATTATTCTGTTGGAATATCCTGTCTGTGTGTTTTACACCGGACCTGGTTCCATTGTTTATTATTCCGCATTTATTATTCTGTTGGAACATCCTGTCGGTGTGAATTTCACCTGACCTGGTTCCGTTATTATTATTCTGTTGGAATAACTTGTCTATGCGAAGCACCGCATGCATGGTGGTTTCTGTTGTTATTCCATTCTTTATTATTCTATTGGAACATCCTGTCAGTGTGAATTTCACCTGACCTGGTTCCGTTATTATTATTCTGTTGGAATAACCTGTCTATGCAAAGCACCGCATGCATGGTGATTTCTGTTGTTATTCCATTCTTTATTATTCTGTTGGAACATCCTGTCGGTGTGAATTTCACCTGACCTGGTTCCGTTATTATTATTCTGTTGGAATAACTTATCTATGCGAAGCATCGCATGCATGGTGATATCTTTTGTTATTCCATTCGGTATTATACTCAGTTGATTAAAATTTTGACTTCAATACTCCATGAAATTAGTGGAATATCCTTGATATTTGCGCTTCATCTAGTATCTTTTCATGGAAATATTCTTCTGAGCATTCTTGAATTTTACTCTACAAAGAAGTATCATGTTGACAATTTGGACGTTATTGGTTCTTGGATAAATTAATTCTTGAACTTGTTTTATTGAATTATTATGTCATTGTCATCATCCTCATGTTATATTATGTTGAAAGTCATCTTTGGCTTACGTGCATATATGGACTTAGTATGATTATGACCAGGGATCATTCGGTATAATTATGACCTATTATAAATAATGTGATAAAAGTCCTAAGTGGCCTGTAATGCATTGATGAATAGTTTTTGGTATGATTATGATCAGGGTTTATTCGATATAGTCATGACCATTGATGATTTAATGAAAATCCTTGACCGTGGTACAGGGATGATTAGATGTGGTGGTTTATTTATTAAGCTGAGTCTCAGCGATAAAAATTGATGAAAACCTTTTAAAACCTAAAAGATAGTAGACTTTATTCTCTACTTGACTCTTTTAATGGATTGCATATTCCGTTGCAGTTAAACTTGATGTCAATTGTATATTATCAGTTTAACATTGTTGAAGACTAATGATAATTTATTCTGTATTATCTTAGTCATAATATTTCTTACTGGGCTAGTTGAGCTCACCCTTTTCTTCATTGTTCTCTTCAGGAAATGAGAATATAGCTGGGACGAGTTGGGGAATGGAGTGACGGTCCAGATGATAGCATTAGTAGTCCTCACTATTCTGTTAAATAGTGTGACAATAAATGTAATGAGGACTGAATTTGAGTTTGTATACTATCTATGAGGACTCCATTGAGAATGGATATTGTCTAGAAGGCAGTATTTTTGTTTAAACTCTCAGTTTATGTTTTGTCGTATTTTACACGACAGCTGTATAGTTAAATTTGTATTTGTATTGTGTATCATGTATTTGGCGACTCAAGATGGGTGATTAATACCTAATTTTGGGGGCGTCACAGTTGGTATCAAAGCTTAGAGATATGATCCCTGACTAAGATGTGAGATAAAAACTAGGAGGGGAGAGACGGGGAATTCCTTTTTTTAGTATGACCTACCTAAGTTTATTTGGTATTTAATTGGTCGGTTAGTGTATAGGGATAATATGTGACATATTAATTAACCCTTGTTTTGTGGCAATATTTGAAAATGGCATCCGAAAATGTTGAGATAAGCAATGGAGCACAGGAGACCGTTGAGTCCCACAGATTAATAATCAGGATAATGTGCGACAGGATGGCGATAATCCTCCTGTAAACAACAACACTGATCAAATGACGAACGGCGGTACGTTTAGGAGCTTTTTAGAATTCATGCAACATCAGGCGAAGGCAACTCCTGTTCATAATGCAGGTAAAAATAATGGCAACCCACGGTCGGTCACCGCTAAACAGTTTAAGGAGCTGGGACCACTGGAATTTTTGGGAAAGCCAGAACTAATTAAGGTGGAAACGTGGTTAAAGCAGATGACTAAGATATTTGATGTCTTGGGATGCTCTGAGGAGCAAAAGGTTCCCTTTGCCACCTTTATGTTGCGTGAAGAGGCAGATTACTGGTGGGAATCTATAAAACGTACCCAGCCTGACGCACTCAAGATATCTTGGGATAAGTTCCAAGAGCTGTTCAACGACAAGTAATTTTTCGAAAGTATTCGTCACATGAAGGAGGTGGAGTTCATCAAGCTGGAGCAAAATAATATGACCGTGTCGCAGTATGAGTCTAAGTTTGCCAAGTTGTCTCGGTTTGCATCCCATTTGGTCGATAATGAGGAGCGAATGACGCGAATGTTTCTAAGAGGTTTGAAACCCAATATACGTCAATACCTCATTTTTCACAAACTTTGTTTATATTTAGATGTTGTGAATAGGGCTCAGTTATTGGAGCGCGATAATGAGTCAACACAACCAAAATGCAACGACCAACAACATGATAATAATCATACCAGTGGCAATGGTCATCGGAACAATGATAACCATCGTGGGGGAAATTATCATGCCAAGAATGGTAACCATTTCGGTGGTAATCATGGCCAAGATAATAGGAATGGGAATTTCAAGAAGAGAAAATTCAACAATGATATAAAGACGTCAGCACCAGCACCCGTTGTTAAGGAAGGAGAATGACCACCTATCATATGTTTCAAATGTGGAGGGGAGGGACATATCAATCCAAACTGCGCGATGTCGTCCAAAGCATGTTATAATTGTGGAAAAGAAGGTCACTTAGCCCGATTTTGTCGTTCACCGAAGACAAGTTCAGCTAGGATGGAGGCACCAAAGACCGTTCCAGAAAAGTCAAAATCAGTAGTGTAAGGGAGAGCGTTTTTCGTGACTTCTCAAAAAAGCGAGTAACCCGAACGAAGTTAGCACGGGTTAGTTAATTATAAATTACGAAGTCTATACCTTATAAGATACTGGTTCTACCCATTATTTTATCTCTTTTGCTTGCGTTCAACGTTTAAATTTGACTCCGGAGAAGTTAGACTTTGACTTATAGGTAAATGATCTCTTTTTAAAAATCTTATAATTACATTATTTTTTAGGGAAAATGACAAAAATGTACCCTGAAGTTGTAAACTTCTTTCTGTTTACGAATAAACAATCAACACCTCCATGAACTTTTAAAATATAATGTTGTTCTTTTTTGTCGATTTCGACCAATTAGTCGCCTAAAATACGATTTGATTGTCGTTGACATAGTTTGATAGTATAGATGTAATAATATACACCTAATTCCCTCCAAAAAGCATTATCTATGTCCTATCCTGCCATATTCAGCAAAATAGAAATATATAAACATATCTTCCACCGTCCAATAACAGATCTAATAGTTGAGATTGACTTGAGTATGGGTCTGACCGCTAGAAGGACTAGCAGCTAGTGCAACTCCTACTAGTGGCTAAGGTAATGACTAAGTACATCTGCAAGTACGTTGACTACTACATGCGGGGCAACGTTAACGTTGTTATTTATTTTCAATGTATGCATTTTTAATTTCAATAGAAGATATTTTAATTTCAGTGTATGATATTTCAATGGTTTAGTGATTTTAATAAGTGTTTTGTGCATCTTGAATGGTCTAAATTATTCTTCTATTTTGATGATAACAAAATAAGAATGATCAAGTCTTTACTATATGAACTGACTTTCTATCGTAAGGTGACTTTAGCCTTCACTCAACAATCGTAAAGTTTGTTTTGAGCACTTTAATCTATGATAGTAAAGTGATTCACTCAACGATAGTAAAGTTCCCTTTGAGCACTTCTGTGACGCCCCCAAAATAGGTATACATCACCTATTCTGAGTCGCCAAATACATGGTACAGAATACAAATACAATCTTAAATATACAACATGAGCTGTGAGTTTTAATATAAATATTGTCTTCTAGACATTATTCAAACTCAAAATAAGTCATCAATACATTTATTATCACACTATTTTATAGAATAGTGAGGACTACTAATACTATCATCTGGACCGTCACTCTGTTTCCCAACTAGTCCCTGTTACGTTTTCATTTCATAAAGAGAAAAATGAAAGCAAAAAGGGTGAACTCAACTAGCCCAGTAAGAAATATTATGACTAAGATAACACAGAATAATTTATCGTTAGCCTTCAACAGTGTTAAGCTGATACAATATAACAAACATCAAGTTTAACTGGAGCGAAATAAGCAATCCATTAGAAGAGTCAAGTAAAGAATAAAATCTACTATCTTCTATGATTTAAAAGGTTTTTCCATCACTTTTATCGCTGAGACTTAGCTTATTAAATAAACCACGTCATTCGTGCACTACGGCCAAGGATATTCATTAGTATCACGACCACAAATTATCCATGCACTACAGGCCATTGATATTTGTGTTTTCATCAATGGTCATGATCATGCCAACAACTGTCCATCAATGCACTACGGGCCAATGAGGACTTTTATCACATCATTTGTAACATTACGGTCATGACTATACCGAATAATCCCTGGTCATAATCATACAAAGTCCATCTATGCCCTACAGGCCACAGATGACTCTCAACATAATATAAACATGAGGATGATGACAATGACATAATAATTCAATAAAACAAGTTTAAGAATTAAATTTTAAAGATTTATAATTTAATTTATCCTGAACTCAAAAACGTTCAAATTATCAACATGATACTGCTTTGTGGAGTAAAATTCAAGAATGCTCAGAAGAATATTTCCATGAAAAGATACTGGATGAAGCGCAAATATTCAGGATATTCTATTAATTTCATGGAGTATAGAAGCCAAAACTTTAACCAACTGAGTATAATAGAATATGTGAACCTGCAAATGGATTTTTGCCCGCCATGCGGTAATCCACGTAGACAGATCATTTCCACAATTTAATAAGGAATGAATACAAAGGATCATTCACCATGCATGTGGTAATGCACATAGACAGGTTATTCTAACAGAATAATAAAGAATGGAATAACAGAAGAATTTACCATGCATGCGATAGACTGCACAGACAGGTTATTCCCAATAGAATAATAAAGAATGGAACCAGGTCATTCGAAATCCGCACAGATAGGATATTCCAACAGAATAATAAAGAATGGAATAACAACAGAATTCACTAGGCATGCGATAGATCGCACAGACAGATTATTCCAACAGAATAATAAATAATGGAACCAAATCATGCGAAATCCGCACAGACATGATATTCCAACAGAATAATAAAGAATGGAATAACAACAGAATTCACCAGACATGCGATAGACTACACAGACAGGTTATTCCAACAGAATAATAAATAATGAAACCAGGTCATGCGTAATACGCACAGACAGGATATTCCAACAGAATAATAAAGAATGGAAAAACAGAAGAATTTCACCATGTATGCGGTACTTCGCACAGACAAGTTATTACAACAGAATAATAAATAGTGGAACTAGGTCATGCGTAATACGCACAGACAGTATATTCCAACAGAATAATAAATAATGGAATCACAGAAGAATTTCACCATGTATGCGGTACTTCGCCTAGACAGGTTATTCCAACATAATAATAAGGAATGGAATAATAATAGCTCTCTTCATGAAAATGAAAGAAATAATACCCCTTACCTCAAAAGAAGATTGGATACTGGAATAGTGAGGTAGCAGACTTCTCTTCTTCTTTCTCTCTATAATAATTACTTTATAGCTTTAGTGAATTGGTTAGAAATGAAGGAAGAATGAGCTTCTATTTATAGAAAAATATAGTTTCGATAATTGCACGTTTTGGGGCTCGAAATATTACAGTACTGTAAGACCCCAAATTATTATTAATAAAATTGAATTTTTTCTATTTATTATGTTGAATTAGTAAGGGTTGATTTGATTAATGTGGTGAGTTATGGGTAAAATACGTAATTATTTCAAACATGCAAGTGGTTATAAAATATTCATTGTTGTTGGGGAATATTCATTTGGTCGTGGAATATTCTTACTGTCGGGGAATATTCGAACGACGGCGCAGCCTTGTGTGGGCCCATAACGGAAAGCGATTGGAGGAAGAAAAAGACAAGAATAAGTTGTTTATAAATAACAACGTTGTTGTTACCGTTAATACTGTTAGAATACCCGGTGGTTTAAACACAGTAGCACACGGTATTGCACCAATTATTGATTCTTACGTAAGAAGGCATTACTCAATAATTGTTACAGTAATTACTGTTCAATATTATATTTTATTGATTTTAATAATTGCTGCGTTGATATTATTGTTGTTTTAATAATTGTCACTGCACAATATTTTCATTATCAGATCAGTAATTCATATTATTTGAATAATATTATTAGATAACATTATTGGCAATATCTAGAAAGTTCTGTCTAAGGAGAGGTTTGGTCATCTAATTGCGCGCCAGTAAGGAAAAATCCTTATTGGAAAGCCCCCTCTTTCCTGGAAACTGCCTGGTTGTCAGTATTGTGATTCTGTAATATTATTTGTGAATAATTAATTATTAATTTATATGATGAGGAAAATATTGATTTTATGTGGATATAGATGGAGAAAATTTTTACTGTGACAATTGTTAAAAATTAATATTTTATCTTTTTTTGATAAAATAATTCATTTAAATATATTATTCTAATAAAATAATAATGGTGATATTTTTACAATGAATGTGGGATACATGAGTATATGAGGAGGAAGAGTATTTTTGTTGCATTAAATGATTAACACATGTTTTGTGTGTCGGTAGACCCCAATTCTTGACCGAAATTTGATTATAGCCTGTAAAATCGTTCGTTTGTGGATTTCGGTCAATTTTTGTTTGGAAATTGGAAAAATTTTCTTCTACAAAGTTGTAGATAATGAAATTTCCTATGAAAAAGACATGTGATTCAAATTTTTCTGATAAAAGAGCTATTTATTATGAATTTCTGATAAAAGAGTTATTTATTATGAATTATTGAAGTTCCGTAGTTCCGAAATAATTGATTTTTGAAAGTTTTAATTATTTTTAATTACAAAAACTTTTTTTTTTGCTTGGTGGGCTACATTAAACATGTGCAAGGTGGTTGAATTCAGATTCAAGAGGTGGGCTTAACAATTTTGTAAATATAATAATATTATATTAAATTTTCTGCTTTGGTGTTCTAAGCAATTTCCTATAAATAGGGTGCTTAGGTTAGAATTGAAAATCACACCAGAAACTGAAGTTTTCTCTCTATTTCTCTCTCGATATATTGGCGTATTCTTGTGAGTATTTTGATACATGGACTGTTGCTATACGGTGCAAGTTTCCTTCAGCACTATATCTAGTATTCTAGTCAGAAGTACCGTCTTTTCGAGGTAAGGGATGTTATTTTTTTCATATATGATATTATTTCTTCAATATCATTATGCCGAATTATTGATCTGAACTTTTAATCAAATTTGGAACTTTTTGTGTCGGGGCTACTATTCACGTATACGGCACTATTCACGTATATGACACTATTCACGAATACGATACTATTCATCGAAAAATGAATTTTTTTTCTTCTTTTTGTCCAAAATATCTATTATGGATACTAGCTTTGATTGTATCCATGTTTTGATCATTCTTGAATTTTACTTCACTATGATTATTTATGAGGTATTTTTGGACATGAAATAGCTGAAATACGAATCCTTGATATTTATTCTTTTGTTTCACTGGATTCGTTTCCTTTAAAATATTTTCATCATCCTCAGTCCTAAATGATGATATTATTGAATATCTTTGGCCTATAGTGCAAAGATAAATGATTTTATAATGAATATCTTTGGCCCGTAGTGCAAAGATGAACAAGTGTTGAGATGAACATGACCGACTGATGAATATCTTTGGCCTGTAGTGCAAAGATGAAAATTTGATTCAAGATGAATATTGATTGATGTTACAGGGATAAAATATTGACGATGGACTTTTAAATTCATAGATTATTGTAGATTTCATTCTCTACGTAACTCATCTATGAATTATTATTTTCGCTGCTGATCTGAAACTTGTTGTTTATTGTATTCTATCAGATTTTTCCCTGTTGAAGACTAACAATAATTTGTTCTATATTATCTTAGTTATAATATTCTTTATTGGGCTAGTTGAGCTCACCATTTTCCTTTTTGTTCCATTTTTCTTCTCAGGAGTCGAGAATGTAGCGAGTATTAGTCGAGGTACGGAATGAAGGTTCTAGGAAGTTATTTTAGTAGTCCTCACCATTTTTTGTAAAGTATTGTATTAATAATTGTAATGAGAACTTAGTTGGGTATGTATATTGTCTAGATGACAATATTTGTATTTAAACTCACAGTTTATGGGTTGTATTAATAAAGTTGTAGTTGTTTCTGTACCATGTTATTGACGACTCAGAATGAGTGATGTATACCTATTTTGGGGGCGTCACAAGTACAATACCTCCAACTTTTCTTTCATTTTGAATTTAGTCCTGCAAGTATTATCAAACTTGCACCACCTCCCCTAATAGTAAATAATGTGAATCAATAGTTCAATCATGTGAATCAATAGTTATAATCATGTGAAAATACGAATTACAGTATAGTACCTCTATTTATACCACCATTTTTAACTTAGTCATGCAAGTATTATCAATCTTGCACCAACTCCCCTAATAGTACAAGAATGTGATTTAATAGTACACACATGTGAACAAATAGTTATATAAGCATGTGAATTAGTAGCAATTAATTGCTCATTTATCCGATTAATTACCCGATTTATCAATATAACCCCCAGACATCAATTATCATCTGAATAGATGTCGATTTCCATTAACACAATGGAACTATCAAATTCATCTTTAATCAACACAAACTTATTCATCATTAATATTATAACTCACAATATTTAACAACCAGGTGGAATGTACTCTATAGCAAGTCAAAATTCGGTAGTTTAAGTGAGAGCGTTTATCGAGGAACCCGAACGAAGTTATTACGGGTAAGTTAATTATAAACTCTTGCGAAGTCTATACCTTATTCGATACCGATTCTACCCAACTTTTATTTCATCTAGTTGTGTTCAATGTTTGAACTTGGCTTTTGAGAAATTAGACTTTGACTTATCTGTTGAAACTCTATTAGGAGAAACCTTAGTTACATTCACTATTTATAAATCTTGTTTGATTCAAATCGACACTTTCACGTTACCTGTCAATCTTATCTCTTTGAAAATACTTGCCTTTGATGTGATTTTAGGAATCGATTGGTTAACTACTCATCATGCTTTTTGTAAGGTTGTTAGCTTTTATATTCCTAACCAACTTGTTATGCGAATTCAAGCAACCAAACCACTAAAGTTAATCACTGTTATATCAAGTCATACGTAAAGAGCCCCGATCCTTTCATTGTTGACTTCCTTGTGTGGAATGCACCGAAGCCAGACTTTTCGTAGGGGACGTTGTGAATGACGATGGAAAATTGATAGGAATCAATGTGACGTGTTATCCAAGTCTTGGATGAGAGTCACAATTTTGAATGATATTTCTATCGTTAATAAATTTCTTGACATATTTCTGAAGACTTTTTGGCCTACCCCATAGCATGAAATTGAATTTTGTATTGACCCTAGTACAAAACCCATTTCTTCAACCCTTAAATATTTCTTCAACCAAAACGAACTTATAATGCGCCAAAGACATTGGCTCGAGCTGTTGAAGATTACGATCATACCATTCAATATCATTGTGGAAGAGAGAACGTGGTAGCTGACGCGTTGAGTAGAAGATCATATGCATTTACCAGTGTGATGTTGTTAACACAAAAACCCATTTCATAAAACTTACAAATGATGAAGATAGAGTTAAAGACTTTAGGGACCCATGTGAAGATAACGAATATACGAGTAGAATCGACTTTAATAAATAAAGTTAAAGCCGCTCAAACTACACACCTGGAGCTGATGAATGTTCAAGAAGGCGTTATCTCAACCCTCGATTTTAATTGGCCCATTTGAAATCCTCGATCGAGTAGGAACTGTGGCCTATAGACTCGCTTTACCGCCAAGCATGTCTCGTGTTCATAACGTTTTTCATATATCCATGTTACGTAAATATGTGAAAGACCCGAACCACATTATTGAGTTAGAACCGGACGAAATAGTGAAAGATTTAACGTATGAAGAGATTCCTGTTCAAATCTTGGATAAGAAAGAAAATATTCTACACTCCAAGGTTATACCTCAAGTTCATGTTTTGTGGAGAAACCACGATGTTGAGAAAATGACCTGGGAGTTAGAATCTGAAATAAAATCAAGGTATCCTTACCTCTTCGATATACCAGGTATGTACCCTAATTTAGAGGGAAAAATTTCATAAGAAGGGAGGTTGTAAGACCCCAACTTTTATGAATAAAGATGAATTTTCAATAAATATCATTTTTGAATATTATGGAGTAAATCCTTCGCTAGTGTATCCTACCTAAGCTTATTTGTTAGTTGGTCAGTATATAGGGATATTATGTAATATGTTAATTTCTTTAATTAACCCTTGTTTTATGACAGTATTTGAGAATGTCGACTGAGAATGTTAACAGTGGAGTTGAGACAATGGAGACGCCTATACTCACCAATGAGGAGAACGTGCAGCAAGCTGGAAATGTTCATCCTGTGAACAACGCCACTGAGCAGATGATGAACGACGGGATGTTTAGAAGTTTTTCACAGTTCATGTAAAATCAGAGGAGGGAGACTCGTGCACAAAATACAGGTGGAAATTATAACAACGCACGATTTGTCACGGCCAAGCAGTTCAAAGAGTTGGGACCACCAGAATTCTAGGGAAAGCCGGATCCGATTAAGGCGGAGACGTGGGTCAAACAAATTACCAAGATATTCGATGTCTTGGGATGAACGGAAGAACAAAAGGTTCCATTCGCTACTTTTATGTTCCGTAATGAGGCAGATTACTAGTGGAAATCTGTGAAGCGTACCCATCCAGCCGCACTCAGCATGTCTTGGGAGACGTTTTTGAAACTGTTCAATGACAAGTACTTTCCTGAAAGTATTCATAATATGAAGAAAGTGAAGTTTATTAGACTGGAACAAAATAACATGACGGTGTCCCAGTACGAGGCAAAGTTTGCAGAGTTGTTCAGGTTTGCACCTCATTTGGTGGAGAATGAGGAACGTATGACGCGGATGTTTCTGAGAGGTTTGAAACCCGACATACGTTAGTATCTCATTTCTCATAAATTTTCTCTCTATTCAGATATTATCAATAGGGCTCAATTATTAGAGCGAGATAACGAGTACGTTCAACCGAGGGACCATAACCAGGATCATACCGGAGATAGCAGTCAATAGAATAACGATAACCAGCGGAGAAAGAAAAAGACGGACACAAATGGTAACCACTCTAGTGGTAGTCATGGCCATGAGAATAGAAGAAGCGAGTCGGGAGGAGATTTTAAAAAAAGGAGATTTAACAATGACCATGTGAAGACGTTAACACCAGCAGCAACTGGTTCTAAAGGAGGAGAACGACCATCGGTCATATGCTATAAGTGCGGGAAAGAAGGACATATCAGTCCAAACTGCCCACAACAGTTCAAGGTATGTTATAATTGTGGAAAAGAAGGACATATCGCTCGAGATTGTACGATAGCGAAACCAAATCCAGGGGGACGGTGACTCAAAAGGCTGTCCCAGAAAAGTCAAAGTCAACGGTACCTAGAAGAACGTTTGTCATGACTGGTCAAAATGTGAGGAACCCAAACGAGGTGATCACGGGTAAGCTAATCATAAATTCATGCGAAGTTTATACATTACTTGATACCGGTGCTACCCATTCATTTATCTCTCCTCCTTGTGCTCAACGTTTAACTTGACTCCGGAGAAATTAGACTTTGATTTATCTATGGAGACTCCGTTAGGAGAAACTTTCATCACATCCACTGTTTATAAATCTTGTTTGATTCAAGTTGGCACCATCACCTTACCTGTTGACCTTATCTCTTTAAACATACTTGCTTTTGATGAGATTTTAGGGATTGATTGGTTAACTACTCATCATGCCAAAATTGATTATTTTCGTAAGGTTGTTAGTTTTCATATTCCTAACCAACCTGTTGTACGAATTCAAGCAACTAAGCCACTAAAATCAATCGATGTCATATCAAGTCATAAAGCTATTCGTTTATTAAAAAACAGATGCCAAGCTTTCTTAGCCCATGTTATGGATTTGAATAAAGACACGTCGGATTTGAATAATATTCCTGTTGTTATTGATTTTCCTAACGTATTTTCCGAAGAACTTCCCGATCTACCCCCAGAACGTGAAGTTGAATTCTTTATTGATCTTGAACTTAGTACAAAGCCCATTTCTAAAACCCCATATCGAATGACTCCTATTGAACTTCAGGAGTTAAAGGTCCAATTACAGGAGTTTTTGGACATCGGTTTCATTCGTCCTAGTACATCTCCTTGGGGTGCTCCTGTTTTATTCGTAAAGAAGAAAGACGGGAGTATGCAATTTTGTATTGACTATCGGGAATTGAACTATGTTACCATCAAAAATAGGTATCCGCTACCTCGTATTGATGACCTGTTTGACCAGTTGCAAGGAGCACAATTCTTTTTAAAGATCAATCTTCGTTCTGAATATCATCAGCTGAAGATTAGAATTGAGGATATTCCAAAGACCGCCTTCAGAACTCAGTACGGGCATTATGAATTTTTAGTCATGTCTTTTGGATTGACTAATACTCCTGCGACTTTCATGGATATGATGAACCGAGTATTCAAGGACTATTTGGATCAGTTCGTTGTTGTCTTTATTGATGACATCCTCGTATATTCCAAAAGTTGTGAAGATAATGAGCACCATTTGAAGCTGGTACTCCAAAGGCTTTGTGAAAATAAGCTATATGCCAAATTGAAGAAATGCGAGTTCTGGATTGAGGAAGTAGCATTCCTTGGGCACGTGGTATCAAAACATGGAGTATCTGTTGACCCGGTGAAGATTGAAGCAGTACAAAGTTGGGAGCAACCAAAGTCGGTGACCGAAGTACGTAGCTTTCTGGGCCTAGCTGGTTATTATCGGAGATTCGTGGAATGGTTTTCTCGAATCGCTACTCTATTAACTCAGCTAACTCGGAAGGATACAAAATTCGTTTGGAGCGAGGAATGCGAGAAGAGTTTTCAAGAGCTTAAGAGGAGACTTATTTCGGCACCTGTTCTAACAATACCATCTGGTTCGGATGGATTTGTTATCTACAGCGATGCTTCGGGAAAAGGGTTAGGATGTGTTCTCATGCAACGTGGGAAAGTCATAGCCTATGCCTCACGACAACTTAAATATATATTAAATTATATTTTATTGCATAGTATCATTTTATTTTCCTATAAATAGGATGCTTAGTTAGAATTGAAATCACACCAGAAATTTAGAGAATTCTCTTCTATAATCTTGAGCGTATTTCTTTAGAGTTTTAAGAAGCTTTGAGCGTAGTGCAAGTTTTCTTCAAGTATATCCTCGCCCTACCCGTCGGAGTACTCTTCTTTATATGGTAAGGAATATTATTTTTTGTACTCGTAATGGGTATTATTTCTTTCGTATTCATGATGAGAACTTATGTTATTTCATTCCTTATTAGTCTGTTGGAATAACCTGTATATGCAAAGTAGCACATACATGGTGAAATTCTTCTGTTATTCCATTCTTTATTATTATGTTGGAAAAATCTGTCTATGCGAAGTACTGCATACATGATGAAATTCTTCTATTATTCCGTTCTTTATTATTCTGTCGAAATATCATGTCTGTGCGTTTTTGCATGACCTGGTTCCATTATTTATTATTCTGTTGGAATATCCTTTCTGTGCGTTTACGCATGACCTGGTTCCATTCTTTATTATCCTGTTGAGAATAACCTGTGTGTGCGGTCTATCGCATGCTTGTGAATTCTTCTGTTATTCCATTCTTTATTATTCTATTGGAATAACCTGTATATGTAGATTACCACATGCATGGTGAATGATCCTTTGTATTTCATTCCTTATTAAATTGTGGAAATGATCTGTCTACGTGGATTACCACATGGCGGGTGAAAATCCATTTGCAGTTTCGTAATTTTTCTGACCCTCAAAAATTCTAGAAAGTCATAATATAAGCATTGGACTGTTGATTATGATGAAAGTCATAATAAAAACATTGGACTGATGAAAATCATGGGTATATGTAGTATTAATAAGTGTTATGATGAGTTATGTTGGTTATTATGTGAAAACATGAAAGTTTCTTAGAAATCACAAAGAGTTGAAAATTAGATTTTTGGTGAAAATGGAACATGAAATTCAATTGACCATATCTCCTATTATATTTTGAATTTTTGAGTATGGTCAAGTTCTAGAGTTAGATCTATGAGTTTTCTAACTTATACAAGTGGAATCATTGGAAAAGGTGTTGTAGATTTTCGTGTGGACTGATTTTAGCAAATGAGTCAAAAACTGTAAAGTACCAAAAAGCTACTGCCCATAAATTTGAAAGGGCATTTTCGGCCACTTAATTTGTGAGAAAAATTTTGGCCTTTTGGGACAAGGAAATATATATTATAAAGTACCTCTTGTTCAAAAATGAGCTCATTCCGACTTAAAATGAGCAAGTTATGGCCATTTTAATATTTAGGTTTTTTCAACAAAAAACGCTATAACCGGAGTTCTATAACTCCGATTACCATGAAATTTAAATTGAAAGCTCACGTTAACATGTGTAAGATCCTGCCAAGATTTGGGAATTTCTGGAGTTAAACTTGAGGTAGCTAATTTCTTAAAGAATTAATTAGAAATTGATTTTTGAAAAATACTTAAGAGAGTTAAAAAATTATAAAAAAATACTTGTTGTGTATGAAATATATGTATATATGTTTGGACAAAGGATAGAAAAATAATAAGTTGATTTGGTAATTTTTTATGAAAATGGTTTAGTTTCAAACATATGAGTTAAATATGTTATATGAAGTTGAAGAATTGGTAAATAGGATTTTAGAACTTGAAAATCCTATATAAGGTGTATGCAAATTTTTGAAGAGTGATTTGATCATTGGTGATGAAATCTTATGAGTATGACATTTTTGAATGATTAAATACATTATTTGGTAAAGTGTAAACAATTAAATTAAATTGTTTATAAGTTTAAGAAGTGATTAAAATATTGTTATAATATTAATAATATTAGATTATGAGTTATTTAAGTGATGAATAATATTTGGATAAATTTAAAGTCTTTAATATTTATCCTTGTTTTCGTTTGATTAATGCTTATATTATTGTCATCATCCTCATGCTTATATTGTGATGAAACTCATCTTTGGCTTACGTGTAGAGATGGACTTGGTATGATTATGACCAGGGATTATTCGGTATAATTATGACCGTAATGTAACGAATGATGTGGTAAAAATCCTCATTGGCCTATAGTTCATTGGTGGACAGTTGTTGGTATGATTATGAAATTATTCGGTATAATCATGACTATTGATGATTACATGAATATCACTGGCCGTGGTGTAGAGATGATGTAGTTTATTTATTAAGCTGAGTCTCAACGATAAAGTTTATGAAAATCTTTTTAAATCATAGAAGATAGTAGATTTTATGCTATATTTGACTCTTCTAATGGATTGCTTGTTCCAATGCAGTTAAACTTGATGTCTATTGTATTTTATCAGTTTAACATTGTTAAAGACTAATGATAATTTATTCTGCATTATCTTAGTCATAATATTTCTCACTGGGCTAGTTGTATTTAAATTTTGTACCATGTATTTGGCGACTCAATGAGTTAGAATCTGACGAGGTATTCTCACCTCTTCGACATATCAGGTACGTACCCTAATTTTGAGGACGAAATTTCATAAGAAGGGGAGGTTGTAAGACCCCAACTTTTTTGAATAAAGAATAATTTTTTTCTCGAAATATATTTTTGAATATTATGGTGCGGATATGATATAATGTTATAGTTGTGGGTAATATTTAGGAAATTTTACAAAGTAAGCAAGTTGATATAAAATATTCGTTGTGTTAGTGAATATTCGATTGGTCGGAGAATATTTGTACAACGACACAATCATTGGTGGACCCCACAACAAAAGTATTGTCGTAGTTAGGAAACGATAAAAATATCTTTTTATAAAAATAACAGTGAAAGTTTTACCGTTAAACTGTTGAACTATCCGGTGGTAAAAGTACGGTAATATGCGTGGTTGCATAGTAGGACACGGTATTAATTATTGATGTTTACATGAGAAGTCACTCAGTTTACTCAATTATTTCTACAGTAATTGATGCATAGTATCTCACGTTATTTGATTCAATTATTGTCACAATATCACCTGCATAATATTTTATATTATTAAATCAATAATTGAGACGACAAAGTTATTTATATTATTATTTGAAATATTGATAATGTCTAGAAGTTCTGTCAAGGAGAGGTTTGGTCACCTAATTGCGCGCCAATAAGGAGAAATCCTTATCGGAAAGCCCCCTCTTTTCTGGGAATGATCTGACTGTTAAATATTGTGAGTTATAATATTAATGATGAATAATTGTTGAAGTATTAAGAATATGTTTACTGAAGATAAGTGAATTACAAAAGTTAGAGGAGAATAATGTAAACTTAGAAAACTTTAGGGGTACTAAAGCGTAATAAGTTAAATCAATCTGGACCATTGGTGGTGGTTTTAATAGTAAACCAATCTGGACCATTGATGGTGGTTTTAATAGTAAATCAATTTGGACCATTGATGGTGGTTTTAAAAGTAAATCAATCTGGACCGTCAGTGGTGGTTTTAAATGTAAATCAATCTGGACCGTCGGTGGTGGTTTTAAAAGTAAATCAATCTGGACCGTCGGTGGTGGTTTTAAAAGTAAATCATTCTAGACCGTCGATTGTGGTTTTAATAGTAATCAATATGGACCGTCCATTCTAATAGTGAATCAATCTGGATCGTTCTCGAATTAGTTACTATTTAGTCCATTCTCCTATAAATAGAAACTTAATTCTTCTTTCATTCTCACCAATTCACTTATATTCACAAGAGACACTATAGAGAGAGAAACTATAGAGAGCAAGAAGAAGAGTATTTTGTTACTTCACTTTTGCAGTATCCAACTTTTTTACTAAGGTAAGAGGTATTATTTCTTTCGTATTCATAAGGAATACTATTTTTTGTATTCATCCTTTAATATGTCGGAATAACCTGTCTACGCGGATTACGTACCGTATGACAGATGAAAATCCATTTGCAATTTCGTATGTTATTTCTTTTCATATTCTTAAATCTAAACTTACTATGGTAAGTATTGCTTCTATAATCTTTGAAATTAGTAGAATATCCGTGAGTTTTGCGCTTCATTCAGTATCATTTTATTGGAATATTGATATGAACTTTCTTATTAAATATCAATATTTTCACCTGAAGTACTATTCACAAGTTACTATTCACGGGTTACTATTCACCCGGTTACTATTCACTATAATATTATTCACTCGGGTATTCGAAGCACTTTTTATGCTGGGGTACTATTCACGAGTTATTATTCATGGATTATTATTCACCCGATTACTATTCACTCAAATATTGTTCACTCGGGTATTTGGGGCACTTTTCATATCGGGTTACTATTCACGGAGTACTATTCACCGAAAAATTTATTTCTTTTTTGTCTAAATTATTTTTGATACATGGATATTATTCTTGAATTTTTCTCTACAAAGCAGTATCATGTTGAAAATTTTGACATTATTGAATTTTGGATAAATTAAATTCTAAATCTTTAAAAATTTATCCTTTACTTTCTTTTAATTGAATTCTTATATCATTGTCATCATCTTCAGGCTTATATTGTGATGAAAGTCATCTTTGACTTACGTGCATAGATGGACTGTTGATTGGTATGATTATGACCAGGGATAATTTGGTATAGTCATGACCATTGATGATTACATGAATAATTATTGTCACGTAGTGCAAGAATAATTTGTGGACGTGATACTAATGAATATCCTTGGCCCGTAGTGCAAGGATGATTCGATGATGTAATCTATTTATAAAGTTGAGTCCCTTTAATAAAGTTAATAATAAACTTTTAAAATCATAGAAGATAGTAGATATCATGCTCTACTTGATTCTTTTAATGGATTGCTTGTTTCGCTGAAGTTAAACTTGTTGTCTATTATATTTTATCAGTTTAACATTGTTGAAGGCTAATGATAACTTATTCTACATTATCTTAGTCATAATATTTCTTACTGGGCTAGTTGAGCTCACCCTTTTACTTCCATTGTTCTCTTCAGGAAATGAGAACGTCGCCAGAACTAATCGAGGAACGGAGTGATGGCTCGAGATGGTGTTATAGTAGTCCTCACTATTCTATAAAATAGTGTGTCAATAAATGTAATGAGGACTCTATTTGAGTTTATATATTATCTAGATAACAATATTCGTGTAAAAAGTTTAAGCTCATGTTGTATAATTAAGTTTGTATTTGTATTCAGTACCATGTATTTGGCGACCCAAGATGGGTGATGTATACCTATTTTGGGGGCGTCACATTTGTTGTAAGTTTGGTTTATTCTATGGGACCCATATGTCATCATCTAAGAGTCACTTTTTCCAATAGTACTTGCCTTTACTAGACGTTAAACCACTTGTCGTTTCGCATTACAAGCGTCAAACCACTTGCCGTTTCACATTACAGGCGTCAAACCACTTGCCTTTTTACATTACAGGCGTTAAACCACTTTTCTTTTCACATTACCAGACGTCAAGCCACTTACCTCTTCACATTGCAAGGGCTAAGCTAGAAATCTAATATAAATAGAAGCTTATTTCTTCTTTCATTCTCACCAATTCACTAAGACTCACAAGAGAAAGCTATAGAGAGAGAATCAGAGAGAATGAAGAAGAGTATTCTGTTACTACACTATTGCCGTATCCAATCTCCTACTAAGATAAGAGATATAATTTTTGTTCAATATTCGTAAGAAATAATATTTTCTTCCATACCTTGTAGTATGTAAGTAATATTATTTCGTTTCATATTCCTAATTCTACACTTATTTTGATAAGTATTGCTTCTATACTCCTTGAAATTTGCGCTTCATCTAGTATCATTTCACAGAAATATTTTTCTGAACATTCTTGTTAAGTTTTAATTTTTTCATGACGGGGTATTATTCACGGGGTACTATTCATGAAGTATTATTCACGGGATACTATTCACTCGGGTACTATTCACCCGGAGTAATATTCAGGATAAAAAGTGATTACTTTCTGTCCAAATTATTTTTGATACATGAATATTATTCTTGAATTTTACTCCACAAATCAGTTATCATGTTGACAATTTGGACATTCTTGAACTGTGGATAAATTGAATTATAAATCTTTCAAATTTATCCTTTCTTTCACTTAATTAAATTCTTATATCATTGTCATTATCCTCATGCTTATATTGTGATGTAAGTCATCTTTTGCCCGTAGTGCATAAATGGACTATTGATTGGTAACAGAAATTATGTATCGGTATAATCATGACCTGTAATGTTTTAAATGATGTGGTAAAAGTCCTTATTGGCTCGTAGTGTATTGATGGACACTTGTTTGGCATGGTCATGACCACTGGTGATAATAATGAATATCCTTGGCCCGTAGTGCATGGATAATTCGTGGATGTGATATTAACGAATATCCTTGGCCGGTAGTGCATGGATAATTCGATGATGTGGATTATTTATTGAGATTTGTTACAGAGATAAAATATTGATGATGAACTTTTAAATCATAGAAGATAGTAGATATTATGATCTACTTTCTAATGGGTTACTTGTTCAGCTGCAGTTAAACTTGTTGTCTATTGTATTCTATCAGTTTTTATATTGTTGAAGACTAAGAATAATTTATTCTGCATTATCTTAGTCATAATATTCTTTACTGGCTAGTTGAGCTCTCCCTTTTCTTTCATTGTTCTCTTCAAAAAATGAGAATATAGTTGGGACTAGTCGGGGAATGGAGTGATGGTCCAAGATGGTGGCTATAGTAGTCCTCACTATTCTATAATATAGTGTGATAATAATTATAATGAGAACTCCATTTAAGTTTGGATATTTTCTACAAGATAATATTCGTGTTAAAACTCTCAACTACATTTTGTCGTATTGTATATATGAAGTTTGTATTTAAATTCTGTACAATGTATTTGGCGACTCAAAATGGGTTGTGTATACCTATTTTGGGGGCATCACAATTATAATAGTAATAAAACAGAAAATTTTTATATAGAATAGAATATATTATATTTTATTTAAAGTTTTTATTTTATTAGAATATTTTATTGCATAGTGCTCTATAGTAAATCAAATTTTTCTCCAGTTGTAGCGCCCGTGAAAAACTTATTGTTGGTCCGTGATTTTCTAATTCAAATAGTACCATGTCATTCTCCTATAAATAGGATGTTTTGTTTAGAAATGAAAATCACACCAGAATTAGAGAATTCTTCTTCTATAATATTGAGCGTATTTCTTTTGAGTTTAAGGAATCTTTGAGTGTAGAAAATAATACAAGTTTTCTTCAAGATTATCCTCATTATACCAGTCAGAAATACTCTCATTTTAAGGTAAGATGTATTATTTATTTCATATTCGTAAGAGATATTATTTTTCGTATTCGTAAGGAATATTATTTTTGTTCAATATTCATAAGGAATATTATTTTCGTTCAATATTCACAAGGGATATTGTATTCGTTCAATATTCATAAGGAATATTATTTTCATTCAATATTCGTAAGGGATATTATTTTCATTCAATATTCGTAAGAAATAATATTTTCTTCCATACTCTGTAGTATATAAGTAATATTATTTCGTTTCATATTCCTAAATATACATTTATTTTGATAAGTATTGCTTCTATACTCTTTGAAATTAGTATAATATCTTTAAAATTTGCGCTTCATCTAGTATCGTTTCACTGAAATATTTTTCTGAACATTCTTATTAAATTTTAATCTTTTCATACCGGGGGTACTATTCACGGGATACTATTCATTTATACGGTACTATTCATACATACGGTACTATTCACGGGATACTATTCACTCCGGTACTATTCGCATGAGGTACTATTCACAATAAAAAAATTAGTTTCTTTTCTATCCAAATTATTTTTGATACATGAATATCATTCTTGAATTTTACTACACAGTTAATTATCATGTTGATAATTTAGACATTCTTAAACTCTAGATAAATTGAATTATAAATATTTAATATTTATCTTTGATCTCACTTGATTGATTTCTTATATCATTGTCATCATCCTCATGCTTATATTATGGTGAAATCATTTTTGGCCCGTAGTGCATAGATGTACTGTTGATTGGTATGGTTATGACCTGAAATTATGTATCGGTATAATCATGACCTGTAATGTTACAGACAAATGATGTGGTGAAAGTCATCATTGGCCCGTAGTGCATTGATGGACAGTTGTTTGGCATGATCATAACCACTGGTGATAATAACGAATATCCTTGGACCATAGTGCATGGATAATTCGTGGATGTGATACTAACGAATATCTTTGGCCCATAATGCATGGATAATTCGGTGATGTGGATTAATTATTAAGATGTGTTACAGAGATAAAATATTGATGATGAACTTTTAAATCATAGAAGATAGTAGACATCATGCTCTACTTGACTCTTCAAATAAATTATCTGTTCCGCTGCAGTTAAACTTGTTGTCTATTGTATTCTATCATTTTTACACTGTTGAAGGCTAAGTATAATTTATTTTACATTATATTAGTTATAATATTCTTTACAGGGATAGTTGAGCTCACCCTTTTCTTTCATTATTCTCTTCAGGAAATGAGAATATAGCTGGTACTAGTCGGGGAATGGAGTGATGGTCCAAGATGGTGGCTATAGTAGTCCTCACTATTCTATAAAATAGTGTGATAATAATTGTAATGAGGACTTCATTTGAATTTGGATATTGTCTACGAGATAATATTTGTGTTAAAACTCTCAGCTTACGTTTGTCGTATTGTGTAAATTAAATTTGTATTTGAATCTGTATCATGTATTTGACGACTCAGAATGACTTGTGTATACCTATTTTGGGGGCATCACATTACTCACCTATTTGAATATCCCAAAATAAAAATAATTAAAGAGACTGGTGGAGATGCTCTAGGGGCTGGTTGGCGAGCTTATGCAAATGAGGCTCATGACTCCCCTTTTCTGTTTGCTTCTAAAATGTTGACCCCATGGACATATTAATTATATTCGTCCTTTTTTATTTTTAGGTACGAATTTTGAATACCTATTTTTGATTTTCTTTAATTTCGTCTTCTTAGGCTGCTAAGGTTTTTGTAAAAAAATATACATATTTTTTTCAAGTTACTTTGACTAAACTTTAAGTAAATTTATATAGATATGTTGTATATATATTAAATGAATTTTTTTTATAAAGAAAAGTGAATTTTGAACATGAAAAATTGAATTCTTTAAATAGAGAAAGTGAAAAAATGTAGCAAGAGAAAGTACAAAAAAAATAATTAAAGTGACAAAGTAAAATGTTTAGTTAGATTATGTGATATAATAATTTCATAAGTTAATATAACTTATAAAATAAAATTATATAATAATATTTTATAAATTAATATAATTGTATAAATAATTTTTTTAATAGATTGATTTGGATTATGATCTGTATTGTTGAATCAAATGGATCATAAAATAAATCAATAATCCATTATATAATGAATTTAATCATTGATCCATTATCAAACTTGTGAAATTTTTATGGAATATGAATTTTGAAGGTGGCTACTAATGTTTGTTGTTAACTAGTAATCTGGTTCTGGGAAGTGTTTTGGATATGGTGTTATTACCACAATTTTAAAACTAATGGATGGCAATTGGCAACACTTTGACTTAGAAAATTTGCGGCAAGCCTAAATGTAGTGTTTACGTCAGACTCTCTGTGCGATGCCCCCAAAATAGGTATACATCACCCATTTTGAGTCGTCAAATACATAGTACAGAACTTAAATACAAACTTCATTATGCAATATAACAAAACATAGCTGAGAGTTTTAACACGGATATTGTCTCGTAGACAGTATCCAAACTCAAACAAAGTCTTCATTACAATTATTATTACACTATTTTATAAAATAGTGATGACTACTACAGCCACCATCTCGGACCGTCACTCCATTCTCCGACTAGTTCTGGCTACGTTCTCATTTCCTGAAGAGAACAATGAAAGCAAAAGGGTGAGCTCAACTAGCCCATTAAAAAATATTATGCCTAAGATAATGCAGAATAAATTATCGTTAACCTTCAACAGTGTTAAACTGATAATAAACAACAAGTTTAAGTGCAGCGGAACAAGCAATCCATTAGAAGAGTCAAGTAGAGCATGATATCTACTATCACCTATGATTTATAAAGTTTATCATCAATTTTATCGCTGAGATTCAGCTTAATAAATAATCCACATAACTGAATTATCCATGCACTACAGGCCAATGATATTCATTAGTATCACATCTACGAATTATACATGCATTACGAGCCAAGGATAATCGTGTTATCACCAATGGTCATGATCACGCCAACAATTATCCATCAATGCACTATGGGCCAATGATGACTTTTACCACATTATTACGAGTTATGATTATACCGAATAATCTCTGGTCCTAATCATACCAATCAACATTCCATCTATGCACTACGGGCAAAAAATGACTTTCATCACAATATAAGCATGAGTATGATGACAATAATATAAGAATTCAATTAAATGAAAGCAAAGGATAAATTTTAAAGATTTATAATACAATTTATCCAGAATTTAATAATGTCCAAATTGTCAACATGATACTGCATTGTAGAGTAAAATTCAAGAATAATATTGTATCAAAAATAATTTGGAGCGAAAAGAAATCATTTTTTGTTATAAATAGTACCCCAGGTGAATAGTACCCGAGTAAATAATACCCCATAAATAGTACTTTGGGAGTAGTACCCTGACATGAAAAGATTAAAAATTATCATGAATACTTAAAATAATATTTCAATGAAAATATACTAGATGAAGCCCAAGTTTAAAGGATATTCTACTAATTTCAATGAGTATAGAAGCCATACTTTAACAAAATGAGTATAGAATTTGGAATCTGAAACGAAATAATATTACTTACATACTACAGAGTATGGAAGAAAATATTATTTCTTACGAATATTGAACAAAAATAATATCTCTTATGTAAGACCCCAACTTATTATGAATAAAATTAAATTTTCTCTTTTCATTATCTTGAAATAATAAGGAGTTAATTTGATATAATATTTTGGTTATGGGTGAAATGTGCAAATTTTGCAAAATAAGCAAGTGGTTATAAAATATTCATTTTTGTCGAGGAATATTCGTTTAGTCGTGAAATATTCTTGTTATCGGGGAATATTCGTACGACGACGTAACTATTTGTGGTCCCCATAATGGAATAATTGTCGGATGAAGAAAACGACAAGTTTGGGTTTTTATAAATAATGGCGTAGTTGTTACCGTTAACACTGTTGGAATACCCGATGTTTAAAATACAGTAATACGCGTGGTTGCACAGTAACACACAGGATTACACAGTATTTTTGAATTATTGATTCTTACGTAAGAAGGCACTACTCAATAATTATTACAGTAATTACTATTTAATATTTTATTTTATTGATTCAATAATTGCTACGTTGATATTTATATTATTGGTATTTCAATAATTGTCACTACACAGTATTTCCCATTATCAGATCAATAATTCATATTATTTGAATAATATTATTAGATAGTATTATTGGCAATATCTAGAAAGTTCTGTCACATAGAGGTTTGGTCACCTAATTGCGCGTCAGTAAGGAGAAATTCTTATCGGAAAGTCCCCTCTTTCCTGGGAACGGCGGCATGGTTGTCATTATTGTGATTCTGTAATATTATTTGTGAATAATTATTTATTGATTTATATGATAAAAAAAATATTTATTTTATGTGGATATAAATGATGGATATATTTTTTGTGGTTGTAAATGAAGAAATTAAAGCTGAGGTGTTTTATCAGTATTTTGTCGAAATGAAGAATAAAATATGGGATTTTCAAAAAAATTAGTTTATTACTTGATTTTGTAAAATTCATAACTCTTTGTTTATAATGAGTTAGAAGATGAGTCATATATCAAAAGAAATCCCTGAAAGTAAGCTAACCGTAGAAACTGGAATCACCCAAAATATCATTGTGGATTTTTCGTGGTGACTGTTGGAAGGAAACTGGTCCGTAGGACACATAATCCGAAAAATCAATGTTCTTAAGATATATTGCGTGAGTTATAATTTTTAATCCGGTCGTTGGATCGTTGTGATTTTTAGATATGTTATACATATATAAGTTGAGTATATGTCCACAAATTTTGAACCGTTAAAAATTAACGTATGATTTGTTATGAATTTTAAGAGGTGACTGGTTCAGAAATTGTTGAAGTTTCTGAATTTATAATTTTGGTGGAAAATTCTGGAATGAGTGGGCCCCACCTGTGGTTGGTGAGAAATATGCTCAAATTTTATTTCAAATGTGGTGGGTGATAATTGTAGCCGGTAAAACCATCAGGAAGCAGGTCAAGTCTGCTTAGGCATGTTAACATTTTCCTATAAATAGGTGCTTAGGTTAGAATTGAAAATCACGCCAGAAACATATGCTTTCTCTCTTTCTCTCTCTATATTATCGAGCATATTTTGTGAGTATTTAGATACTTTGAGAGTTGCTATTCAGTACAAGTTTCATTCAGCATCACATCCGACCTTTCATTCTGAAGTACTGTTTCTTTGAGGTAAGGGATGTTATTTTCTTCTTAAATGATATTAATTTCTTCAATATCATTCTGCTGAGATATTGTTATGAATTTTGTTGTGGAATTTCTACCTTTTTGTGTCAAGGTTACTATTCACGTATACGGCACTATTCACAAATACGATACTATTCACTGAAAAATAAAATTTTTTCTTTTTCGTCCCAGATATTTTTTATGGTTACTATATTTGATTGTATCCATCTTTTGATCTTTATTTTTGAATTCTACTTCACACTTGGTTATTATGGAGTATTATTGAATTTGGATAAACCGAAATACGAATCCCTAATATTTGTACTTCTGTCTTACTAGATTCGTTCTCTAAAAAAATTTTCATCATCCTTAGTCCTTAATGGTGATACTTGATGAATATATTTGGCCTGTAGTACAAAGATGAATGATTACCTGATGAATATCTTTGGCCCGTAGTGCAATGATGAACAGGTGTTGAAATGAACATAACCAAATGGTGATACAAATGAATATCTTTGGCCGTAGTGCAAAGATGTATATTGATTAATGTTACAGGGATAAAATATCGATGATGGAATTTTAAATTCATAGATGATAGTAGATTTCATTCTCTACTTAACTCTTCTAATGAATTGTTGTTTCCGCTGCAGTTGTTGATCTAAAACTTGTTGTCTATTATATTCTATCATATTTTTTCCTGTTGAAGACTAAGGATAATTTGTTGTCTATTATCTTAGTCATAATATTCTTTACTAAGCTAGTTGAGCTCACCATTTTCCTTTTTGTTCCATTTTTCTTCTTAGGAACCGAGAACATAGCGGAAAGTAGTTGGGGTGTGGAATGATGGTTTTAGACAGTTGTTTAGAAGTCCTCACTATTTTGTAAAATAGTGTGTCAATAATTGTAATGAGGACTTTATCTGGGTGTGGATATTGTCTAGAAGATAATATTTGTATTTAAACTCACAGTATGTGTTGTCGTATTTTGCACGACAATTGTAATAATAAAGTTGTAGTTGTTTTTTGTACCATGTATTTGGCGACTCAGAATGGATGATGTATACCTATTTTGGGGGCATCACATCTTACCTTAAAAGAAGAGAATTTTTTACTAGTAGGGCGGGGATATTCTTGAAGAAAACTTATACTGTTTTCTGCGCTCAAAGCTTCCTTAAACTCAAAAGAAATACGCTCAATATTATAAAAGAAGAATTCTCTATTTCTGGTGTGATTTTCAATTCTAAACTAAACATCATATTTATAAGAGAATGGAAGGATACTATTTGAATTTAGAAAATCACGGACTGCACGGGCGAAAATCGATCGGTTGAAATTTTTTTTGATTTACTTTGCAAACATTATGCAGACACTGTAAGACCCCAACTTTTATGAATAAAGATTTAATTTTCTCAAAATATTTTTTTGAATATTATGGTGTGGATTTGATATAATGTTATAGTTGTGAGTAATGTTTATAAATTTTGCAAAGTAAGCAAGTAGTTATAAAATATTCGATTGGTCGGGGAATATTCGTTTTAACAGAGAATATTCGTAAGACGACACAATCATTAGTGGACCCCACAATAGAATTATTGTCGGATTTAGAAAATGACATAAATATCTTTTTATAAAGATAACAACGAATGTTTTACCGTTAGCTGTCGAAATACCTAGTGGTGAAAAATACAGTAATACACGTGGTTGCATAGTAACACACGGTATTAATTATTGATATTTACATAAGAAGTCACTCAATTATACTTAATTATTGCTACAGTAATTACTGCATAATATCTCACGTTATTTATTCAATTGTTGTCACAATATTTTATATTATTAAATTAATAATTGAGACGACAAAATTATTCATATTATTATTTGCATTATTGACGATGTCTACAAAGTTCTATCGAGGAAAGGGGTTTGGTCACCTAATTGTGCGCCAATAGGGAGAAATCCTTATCGAAAATCCCCCTCTTTCCTGGTAATGATATGGTTGTTAAATATTGTGAGTTATAATAATGATGAATAAATATTGTTAAAAATGTGTTTTGAGAAGCCAAGTGTATTGAGATATGTCAGGAATAAACATGTGAACGATATTCCTATTTATATATGATTTGATTATGATATATATATATATATATATATATGAATGAATATGCAAGTATGCTTGCATTAAGAAAGGTTGTAAAGTCCTTTGATAGATAATAGAAGCATATGTACAAGGACTTAGAATGAATTGATCAAATGTGTTAGGTTGATCCTACATAACAAAACAGCTTTGTAAAGTCCTTAAAAAAGAAATGATGTACAAGGACTATAAATATAGAAAGATCAAGAATGTTAGGTTGATCTTATGATGTAATAGATAGGCTTGTCTAATCATCGAGCACTGCACTAGAAATCGTAGTCTGCCAAGAGAGTCAAGGAAAACTCGAGAGATATCGAGGCAGAATCGTAGTCTACAAGATAGTAGATCTCGGAGTTCGTACACTTCCAGGAGAGATGAGAAAGGATCGTAGTGTGTCGAGGAGAACTTCCTCAGGGTCATAATCTGCTGAGGAAGTCATGTTCAAAATCGTAGAGACAGCCTGCATACGAGCCGACCGAGTATCTGCCAAAGCTAAGTCAAGAATCATAGACTACACACAGACTCGTAGAGTCTAATAATCATACCTGAGGCAGAGATCGTAGTCAAGCAAGATCAGATGAAGACAACAAGCACAACAACATAAATCATAAAGTGTCAAGATCTGATCTCGGAGTCGTAGTGTCTGCATAGCCAAAGCTAAATCATAGAGTGCGGAACTAAGACTTCAACAGATGTGCTCAAAATGCCAAGGCAGAATCGTAGAGAAAATACGATTCTCAACGAATGAGTACTCCCAGAATATCCAAAGGAATGAAGCCTCTGGTTGGCACTGCATAGATATGTCCCACCTGAAGGAAACCAGAGAGCACTCAACGAATGGCATGCAAGCTAACAAAAGATCTAAGCACCAACTCAATCAACATCAAGATTGAGTTGTGAAGCCATTCGAGATGAAGTCTTCCACAAGGAGATCAGAAGAAGACTTTTGTAACTGACCAAGAAAAGTCAGCAAGTGCAGTAGCTGTCAAGCAGACAGAAGACAATGATCTTGGAAGTTAACAGGATCGTAGTGTTTGCCAAACAAAGAAAGAAATGATGGAGTACATACAGAGATACTGGACAGCTTCTGAAGAACAAAGCTAAAGTGATTAGGCATTGGGTCAGTCCATTGATGAAAAGTGAACGGGAGATCACAAGGAGAAAGCGAGCTGAACACGCCACAAATCTGAAGTGTCTAGTTATTCAGAAGAGGCCAGAGCAAGGAATCGAGCCATCAGTATCTGAGAGCTACTGAGGCAAACAGAAGTGTTGAAGCACTGCACAAGAGAAGGAAGAGGTGTTCTACATTGAAGATCAAATCAACACTCTTCAAGATCGTAGTGTTGTCTCTACCAGTCAATAAGACACTACGATCAAGTCCATGAAGACATGCATCAAAATCGTAGAGTTCGAATAGCTGAAGACTGAAGCATTGACAACGGTTCAATCTGAAGGGTAATATTTGGACAAGAGATCATTGAGAGCATCGATGCAAGGACAACCTCTGATCGAGAAATTAGAAGAAGGAAATAAAGTCTTCGACCTGCCCAAGACATTAAAGTGATATATCTGACAAGGTTGGTGAAATAGCAGACTGCAGTGTCAGAAAGTCAGGAAAAGACGTCATGTCACATCTGTAGTCTGCACCAAATAACTCGAGATATGTGAAGAAATTTGAATAGCTTTCAACGGCTACTTTTTAACGGGAAGATTGGGAAGCAGTATAAATCAACAGAGCTTCAAAGATCAAGAGTTGCTGATGATTATGTAGTTGCAGAATCATTGAGTTGGTGAATGCTATTGTTGACTCTACGAGTTCCACCAAAGATCAATAGAACAAGTCTTAGTGACAGTGAGAATATCAAGGTGGGAGTGAAGCAGCTTTGAAGAAGGAATCAAACAGATTGAAGCTTCACTCAACAAAGATGAGAATGCCATTAAAGATGACATCCAAGCTGAGAACTGAGAAGGCCAAGAAGATAGCATTTAAGAAAGTGGCTAAGTACAAAGAAGATCAAGAGAGCCACTCTACGAATCACCATGAGCCGAAAGCTAAATATGAACAAATGCAGAACCATATCTGCAGAGTATTCAAGAAGGGTTCAGGGATTGCTAAGTGTCAGACAAAGTCTACTAAAAGCACAGAGACTTAGCAAACCCAGATGGTGAATGGTGCACATCTGATACCAATGAAGATGAGCAGAAAAGAGTGAAGATAATTTGCACCAAAGAAGATGTGGTCCGGACTCGAAGCTGAAAGCAAAGAGGATCACACTAAGCTGCTAAGTACAAAAGATGTTTAGAGCCTAATGACATCTTAGCAGCTCAGCACCAACAACAACAACAACTACTACAACAAGAAGCTAGAGCCTGAGGGGTCCTTGTCCTGAGGGACTAAATGAAGTTCCAAGCCTGTTGGGCTTGAAGAGTTCCTAGAGAACTAAAGAAGTTCCAAGGCTGCTGGCCTTGAAGAGTTCTTAGTGAACTGAAGTCCCAAGGCTGCTGGCCTTGAAGGAATCTTAGTGATTCAGGGTGCTGCCCTTCCTTAGTAGAAATCCTGCTAGTTCAAAGTAGAAGAGTGGATTAGGAGCTTGAGTCTCTGAACCACTTAAATCCACTTGTGTCTTTTACTTTATGTCATTTATATTATGTACATTAACTGTTATAACTGCTATGTATGTTTTAACTGCTTACTACTGAAGTAACTCTACGAACAATGTATGTGTGATTATGAATATATCAATGAAGGGGATCTTTTACTTATTCCGCTGTGCTTGAAAAGATTCTTAAGTTTGTCATGAGCTACTTAATGAGCAATACAACTTAATATAGTAAAAGTATTTTGAAATTCTAAGGATCTATTCAACCCCCCTTCTAGATCTATAATGTGCCTATTGGGAACTAACAAGATAAATAGAGGTGGTTTTTATGAAGTATTTGTTATAAATTTTGCTTCTTATTTGTCAACTTTATATATATATATATAAAGTGTATATATATATATATACTTTATATATATATATATATATAAAGTTGACAAAAGTGGGGGGGGGTTATGGAGTTCACGCGGGAGTACAAAATTATTATTATTATTATTATATATATATATATATTATAATAAATTTTGTTTTTTATGAAAAGTATAATATATTATATTTTATTATGTATAGTGTTTGCATAGTGCAGCATAGTAAAATCAAAAAAATTAAGAAAATTTGCGCAGATCGTTTGTGAATCTTTTCTTCTATTCACCCGTGAGAAAAAAAATTCTGAATATTAACATTTCATTTTCCTATAAATAGGATACTCAGTTTAAAAAAGAAAATCACACCAAAATTAGAGAATTCTTCTTCTATATTATTGAGCGTATTTCTTTTGATTTTAAGGAAGCTTTGAGTGTAGAAAATAGTGAAAGTTGTCTTCAATAATATCTCTGCTATATCAGTCGGAATTGCTCTATTTTTGAGGTAAGAGGTATTATTTATTTCATATTCGCTTACGATATTATTTTTTGTATTCGTAAGAAATTTTATTTCGTTCAATATTCGCAAGAAATATTATCTTCGTTTAACATTCATAAGGAATATTATCTTCGTTCAATATTCATAAGGAATATTATTTTCGTTCAACAGTTGTAAGGGATATTATTTTTGTTCAATATTTGTAGGAAATTATATTTTCTTCCATACTCTGTAGTATGTAAGTAATATTATTTCGTTTCAGATTTCAAATTCTACACCCATTTTGTTAAAGTATTGATTCTATACTCCTTGAAATTAGTAGAATATCCTTGAAATTTACACTTCATCTAGTATCGTTTCACAAGGATATTTTTCTGAACATTCTTGTTCATTTTTAAACTTTTCATGTTGGAATACTATTCATGGGTACTATTCATTTATACGACACTATTCATACGTACGAGTACTATTCATGAAATACTATTCATGGGGTACTATTCACTCGGGGTACTATTCGTGACAAAAATTAATTTTTTTTCTGTCCAAATCATTTTTGATACAATATTATTCTTAAATTTTACTCCACAAAGTAGTTATCATGTTGACAATTTGGACATTTTTAAACTCTTAATAAATTTAAAGTCTTTAATATTTATCCTTGATTTTGTTTGATTAATGTTTATATCATTTTCATTATTCTCAGGTTTATATTGTGATAAAAGTCATCTTTGGCCCGTAGTGCATAGATGGACTGTTGATTGGTATGATTATGAACATGGATTATTCGGTATAATCATGACCTGTAATGTTACAAATAATGTGGAAAAAGTCCTCATTGGCCCGTAGTGTATTGATGGACAGATGTTGGTATGATCATGACCATGCGTTCTCTTTGGCCAATGGTGCAAAGATGAATTGTTGTTTGGCATGATCCTGACCATTGGTGATAACACGAATATCCTTGGCCTGTAGTGCATGGATAATTCCCAAGGATATTCGTGGATGTGATACTAATGAATATCTTTGGCACGTAGTGCATGCATAATTCAGTGATGTGGAATATTTATTAAGCTGAGTCTCGGCGATAAAATTGATGATAAACTTTTAAATCATAGAAGATAGTAGATATCATGATCTACTTGACTCTTCTAATGGATTACTTGTTTCGCTGCAGTTGTTGACCTAAAACTTATTGTCTATTATATTATATCAATTGTTATACTGTTGAAGGCTAACGATAATTTATTCTGCATTATCTTAGTCATAATATTTTTTACTATGCTAGTTGAGCTCACCCTTTTCTTTCATTATTCTCTTCAGGAAATGAAAATAAAGTTGGGACTAGTCAGAGAATGGATTGATGGTTCAAGATGGTTGTTATAGTAGTCCTTACTATTCTATAAAATAGTGTGATAATAATTGTAATGAGAACTTATTTTGAGTTTGGATATTGTCTAGGAGACAATATTTGTATTAAAACTCAAAGCTTATATTTTGTCGTATTCTGCAAGACACTTAGCAGTTGTATAAATTAAGTTTGTATTTAAATTCCGTATCATGTATTTGGCGACTCAGAATGAGTGATGTATACCTATTTTGGGGGCGTCACAGACACTATACAAATACTATGCATAATAAAATATAATAAATTCTATTTTTCATAAAAAACAAAACTTATTATAATATATATATATATATATATATATATATATATATATATATATATATATATATATATAAACTGAGATAACTTCTATCAATAGTTTTGAAAAAGGGTAAGTGGGGGTCCATATAATAAGCAAAATTTGTAAAAAATACTTCATAAAAATCCTCTCAATATTTTTAACAGCATTTATTCATCAACATTATAACTTGCAATATTAACAACCAGATCATTCATAGGAAAGAAGGGGGCTAGCTTTGCGATAAGGATTTCTCCCTAATGGCGCGTAATTAGGTGACCAAACTCTTTCCTCGACAGAACTTTTAGACATTGTCAATAATGTAAATAATAATATGAATAACTTGTCATATCAATTATTGATTTAATAATATAAAATATTATGACAATAATTGAATTAATAATGTGAGATACTATACAGCAATTACTGTAGCAATAATTAAGTATAACTGAGTGACTTATCACGTAAGCATCAAATATCGTGTGCTAATACAACTATGTGTATTACTGTACTTTTATCACCGGGTATTTCAACAGTTAACGGTAAAACTTTCGTCATTATTTTTATAAAAAGTTATTTCTGTCGTTTTCTAATTACGACAGTAATTCTGTTGTGGAGTCCACAAATGATTGTGTCGTCGTACGAATATTCCTTGTTAAAACGAATATTCTCCGACCAATCGAATATTTTATAACAACTTGCTTACTTTGTAGAATTTGTAAATATTACCCACAACTATAATATTATAACAAATTCATACCATAATTATTCAAAATGATATTTAGAGAAAAATTCATCTTTATTCATAAAAGTTGGGGTCTTACACTCTGTTGTATAAATAATTAGTTAAATATTTTTTTTAAAATAAAATTTTTGTAATTTAATTTTAAAAGGTAACTAATTAAATTTTAATCAATAATATATAAATTTGAATTTTGTTGGCATTAATTAACTAAAGGTCTCCTGTATGAAATAAAGTTGTTTACTAAAGTTTAATCATTAATATATTTTATAATATACATTACTATTTTTTGTATGAATTATTATTTATTCATAATATTTTTTTATTTTTAATATATATTTATTTAAAAATATAATTGTTGTTGAATAATGAGTTGTCATTATGATTTTAGTTTAAAAAGCTAGCTAACTAAATTTTAATAACTAATACACAAGTTTGAATTGTTTTGTAACATTAATTAACTAAAGGTTTCATATATGTAGTATAATTGGTAACTAAAGTAATCATTAAAATATATGAATATTTATAAATTATTTTTTAATATTAATTATTATGTACTCATAATATTTCTAGATATTTAATATATAGTCATTTAGATACTAAGTTGGAGGATTTGGAGGCATGGAAAAAGATGGGAAAGTTAAATATTTTATAGGAAGCTGATATTTTCACATACAAAATTAATATTTTCATATGATCCCTCTCACATAAATAATGACTGGGTCCCACCTTCGTGTGAGAGAGACTCATATGAAAATATCATGTTAACATGTAAAAATATTAGTTTTCATTTAATATTACCTAAAGTTGCCTTTCAAAATAAATTATGTCATTAGTGTGATCATTATTTTCTTTCTTTCTTTCTCATTTCATCACTCCAAACTCTCAACATTATTATGATCATTTTTTTTTTCTTAACATGGTTGTCGACATGCACAAACGAACTGAGGCCTGCAGCCTGGCCTTGATCTGATCTAGGTTCGACATGGTCAAAGGCAGGTCTAGTCAAGGCCTGGACCAGGCTTGCCCGACCTGGAAGGCCATGAAAAGACCACTAACTTAAAAAAAATTTCTTGGCCTGATTTAGTAAAAAGCCCGACTTGAACCGACATGTGGTATTTACTAGGAGTGATCATTCGGTTATAACCAAAAACCGAATTAGTGACAATTTTACTATCCGAAATAATACCCAAAATTTGAAAATTACTGAATTACCGAATTGTAATTTCGATAATTCGGGTAAAAACTGAATCAGCATCAATACACACGAAGAGGGACAGCCAGCTAAAATAGCCGCTAAAATACGAAGAAATAGAAATTACGAAGAAATAGAAATATGGAAATTCCGAAGAAATTATCAAATCTCGGTCCCTTCTCTCTCGTCGTTCTCAGATCGATCGAATTGAATGAATATGTAAAAAGCCCTATTATATCTTTAGGGGTATATTTGTCAATTACTTTAAAATAATGGATGAAATGATTTATTCCTGGCCACCCCTCAAGGAATGAAAATTAAAATTTTAAGTTAACTATCATTCTAGGAGGAATGCATTATTCCGTTGGAATAAACAAACCAAACAACATTTTTTATCATTCCAATGGAATGATTCATTCCATTCTCCCTCTTATTCCATCGATCCAAACGTAGCATAAGTGTGGGGTCAATTGACCTTACCCGGAAAAAAATTATTTTATAATATATGATAAATTTTTTAAAAAATTAAGTGTAATAAATAAATTGATTCAGCTGAAATTTTATAAATTTTTTAATATACAAAGTTAAATTGAATTTTTTATAACTTTCTCGATTTCATATTACTTCTATTCCTATTCTTTGATGTATGTATCTTCCTTTAATATTTTTAAAATAAATAATAATCTAATTTATATTATTTTTATAACATAAGAAATTTAATTATTTATTAACAAATTTGTGATAAAAAAAGCGTATTAAGGGTCAATAAGGAGAGGTATGTGTATATATAATGTTATTACTTGTTATATTAACAATATTTTAATAAAATATATGTTTTACATATGCAACCGACCACAAAAATAAACCCCGAAAAGTTACAATAATAAATATTATAACATCGAAAATGAATATAAATAAATTTAATTTTAATCACTAAAAATAATAAATATTATAACATCTAAAAGTTACAATTAAACATTTTTTTTAAACAAACCATATCAATTTCATAAACTTTTAAAAAGTCAAAAATAGTTATAAAAGTCAAAACAAATCCCTAACCCACGTGACCCACCCACAAAAATAAACCCCGAAAGCTCCAATCCATTTCGGACCCAAAGCTACATACTATGCAGAGATGGTGCTCCAAGCTCCGGTCAATCGCCGCCCTCCGCCCAACAACCACCGCGCCTCTTCTTTATTCCCATCGTCTCCTCCATTCTTCCCCAAATATTCTCAATAAAACCTTCACGCAACCTGTAATTTCCTCCAACATTAACCCCATTTTCAATGCCTCTTCAACAGCGCAGCTGGCATTGTCCAATCACGCTCCTTCCCTCCCTCTCTCGGTAAGTTAGGGTTTATCTTCCCCGATTTTTTTTTTCAAATTGGTTATTTTGAAATTGCAAAAAACAAAAAGCACCCAAATTTTCATTACTGTTTTATACTCTCTCACTGAATTAGTTGCGTTTTCCTGATTTTATGAAGTTTTTTTCCTTTTTATTAACAATGTGTGTAAATTAGTGGCTTTTTATGGGTTTGTTTAATCCGTATTACGGAATTAAAGTATTGATTTTTTGTATATATCTGTTTTTTTTTGTGTGTATATATATATATATATATATATATGCTTAGTTGATACAAGTGAGACATATTACTTTGAAACAAAGGAAGAAAAAGTTGAAGAGTAGGAAGCCAGCTACTCCAGTCGTTTCGAAGGTCAAGAAAATCAAAATGAAATCTTATTCGTATGTCTCTTTCTTTGTAAACTTCAGTCTTGTAATGTACTATGTACTTATATGTGTTTATGCATTTGTATGTATAAAGTGGAAGAGTAAATGTATTGGATTTTATTGACAGGTCATATAAGGGAAGATTTAGGGTCATGAAGGATGGGCAAATTAGGCGTTGGAAGGAGGGAAAACTACACAATGCACATTAAAGGTATGTATGCTCATACTTTCTCATCAAATCGAATTAATTACGTTTCAAATTTTATTAATAAGTTCCAAAAAGATTACATATGAAACATTAGCTAAATTTTTTCATTTGAAAATTTTTAGCGTGGCTTGTCGGTAAACTTGTTGGTTATGTATTATCTGTTTAGTGGAACTTATCCAAATTTTTTTAAAAAAAAGAATAGAAAAGGAAAAAAAAACAAGTATGATCTGTTTGGGATACTTGTTTGGTTTTGGTTAGTTGGATTGGAATTTCATATAGTTACTGACTTTTATCCCCCAAAATCTACATGAATGTTGATAAATATACAAAAAGATATGACATAATTCATAATTGGAATCATAGGTGAATGTCGAAATGTGCATTCTTGTAATAAATGAAAAGTTTGTATTTTCTATAATGTTAGTGGTCCCATTCAAGCTGTGTTCTACAACTTGTAAATTTTGGGCTCTATACTACTTAAAGACAAATGATGTCCTAGACATGCCATGTTAATGTCCCTGTTCAGATGAAATCATTGGTTGTTTTGGAAATTGGCAGAATTAGTTGCTGGTAACAATTTTTTGATATTAAAGACTGTCAAAGACGGTCGGTGGCAAAATATTGTACTGTTTTGTATCTATGGGTGCTTTTAGATGGGTGGCTATTTTTGTGTTCGTTGAGATTTGGAGTCCGGTTTTTCTTTGATCTTTTTTCTTCTCTGTTCTTTTCCATTTCCACTTGGGAGGACACCTTGTCCTCCTCCCTTTTGTAATTCTATATTTTCTAAATTCTAATAAATTCTTCTTTTATGGGAAAAAACCATTATGAAAGCTTAAACAGCCATATTACCCCATGGTATATCCAAGATGGCGAGCGAGAGGATGATAAGCAGTTTGAATTTTTCCTTCTGCAAATTATCTTATAAAGGGACATTCCTCAGCAAAAAACACATGCACTATCCGGCGATTAGATTGGTATCTCAATTGATTTCCAAATGTGAGTACTAACCTCAGGCATGAGACACACGCTCAAATTTAAGCGAGAGTCCATGCTGGGATTCATTGCACAAGGCTTTCGTAGGTAGGGGTGCTCATTGGTAAAAAACCGAACCGGTACCGAAAAAATCGAACCGGTACCGAACTGAGAAACCCGGAAAATCAAGAACCGGTACCAGTACCGAATAACCGGTTTCGGTACCGGTTCGGTACAAAGTCGGTACCGGTTTTTTCGGTTCGGTTTTCGGTTATACCGCAATAATTAAATAATTTTTTTTATATTAACAATTTTTTAAAACTAAGAAATGAGACTAGTAAATTACATTCTTACAAATACTAATTACAATTGTTAGTCTAAGAGTATTTAACTATTAAAGTTGTAGTAAATAGTAATTGTAGTTTGAAATTTTAAACAACAAAAATATGCTGGCATCTGTCAAAAATATCAGGAGAAATGCTAATAATTGTTATGTCTGTAAGAAAGTGTCCCGACAGTTGTCCATGAAAAGATGAAATTATATGGGAACTCGCTTTAAATTATGGTTGGTATTTATATGGTTTCTCTGCTATGTCAGGCCAAATATATTCTGTAAATATATGTTATTGCGGAGTAATTGCATATCAGAGTGTATGTTAAGTCATACTCTGAAACTGAACAAGTAAGCTAACAATCTAACTTTTCGGTTTTTTTCAACTTTTTCGGTTTTTTTTTTCGGTATTTACCGAATTCAAAATTTTCATTACCGCTACAGGTACCGAAAAGTATAGAAAAACCGGTACTGAAAAAACCGAAACCGAAAAAACCCGGTACCGCCGGTACCGGTTTCGACCGTTTCGGTAAAAAACCGAAAAAACCGAATTTTTTGAGCACCCCTATTCATAGGTTTGGTTCACATGGGTCAACCCCAGGGTCTCTGTTGTGGGATGTCTTTTGGTTACCTAAAAAAAAAAGAAGATACAGCCCTTTTAAGTTATAGAAAAAGAGGGGAGGTTGGGGGCGGGTAACTGTTATGCGTTTTGCCTTTTTGTGTTTGAATAACCCTTGCTATTGAAGACACATGTGCTACCACCTTTTACTTTAGTGTTTTTCTTGCTAGTGGTTGATTATAATTTCTGATATCCTTGAAAAGAAAGGCTTTTAGACTGTTTTGCTATGTACCCTTAGCTTCTGGAACACAGTCTGGGCCGTGAGCTTAATGATAAGAAATAAAATGAGCATGGAAAGAAGTAGAGGCAACTTTTTGAAAGATAAGTTTAGTGCAAGGTTAACATTATTATTCATATCATCACTACACCACCATCATTATTCATAATCAGTCAGTAAAGAAAGCCTTGCTTCTTAGCGCTATATTATTATATGTATATATTTATTTTAGTTCAAGTAAGTGCATAAAGTATTGAAGCTCTCCCTCATAATGTTAATATCCTCGTGCATAGCTTAAAACCTATTTTGATACTGAAATTACCCAGTGATGTGTCCCAGTTAAGCTTCAGTCACCTTAGGCTTGCAACAGATGACTTCCTAACTACGCTTGTAGGAAATCCTTTTTTATGTATATATTTCGAGAGAGATCTTTAAGATGAGGATTACTATGTTACATGAACTTGAGTACGGGAATCTGGCGTTGGTAGTGTGAAGTGTAAATGGTCCAAATTTTAGATATGACATAAATACAACAAGTAATGTGACTTAAAGTTTATATTATGTGAGGTTAGCGAAATTATTTAAAACGTTTGGGTTAACTTGAAAAGAAAATATGATTAGTTTGAGTATATTGAATTGAAGTTTTATATATATGACAGATTTAGTGAAAAAAACTAATAAGTTTATGGGTTTAAATTTGAATATGAGGAAGTTTATTGGTACATAATCAATCTTTGGCAACTCGTCCGACCGACAAGTGAAGGATCCGTGCTGGATTCCACACCCACACCCACTCCCACTTGTGTTGACATTGGTACATTAGTCTGAACTAATACAGGTTAGGATTACATGTACTCTTCCTTTAATTTCTATTAGTATATGTGATCAACAAGAGTAGCACTGATCCTTTGTTTCTTCTGTTTGGTCATGCACCACCGTGCTAAATGAGTTTTGAGTTTATTGTGTGGCACCTTAGAACTTTTGAGTAGTGACATAGATGTTGATGCTTGATTCGATGCTAGAATTGAACTATTCTTTATGAGCAACTCTTTTGTATAACTTCCTATAACTGTGTGAGAATTTTCTTCTACAATGTAGTTTATCTTTCTTATTTTTTATAATAAAAATAAATTATGAAGTCCCATCTTTCTAAATAGACCGTAATACTACTTCTAGTTATCTCACCATGCAATGCATTTTTACAGTTTGATTTAAGCTCGAGGTGTTCTCAGTTACTCATATTTATACATTTTGTTATTGCTTCACCCGAGCCTATCATAGGCTATGCTTCCTCTTACTGTTCTCTACGAGGATTGAATTCTGTGCTCTTCACCACAGAGCTATCAGCTAGTGGTAGCCTTCTTGGATTGACTTGTGATGCAAACAAACCTCATGAACACAGCTAATATTTAAAAAGTTCAATCAACCTGCCATGAAAGACATCATTGCTACTTTAGCTTGAGCACTAGTGTATTACTTTGACTAAATGATCTTACTAAGTCATTGCACTGCTCACCAACTTGATCTTCCACGATGTAAAGGGCTACTTTTGCGTCTATCTCATTAGGTAATTATTATGGTCCATCCAGCATAAGATGTAGAGTTTACTACTTCACTCATCCGTTCCTGTGGTTCATAAGATAGTCCAAAGAGGTGTGGGGAATCTGCTGCTGGATTTTGGAATGCAATGAATTGAGAAATGAACATCAACTTCCTTCTAAATTTTGTGCTGATCTTAGAAAATATTAATCACATTTGTCAGCACTTAAATATTGGCAATCACAGTAGTTTTTTTTTATGCTCACGGCTCAACTCAAGAGGTAGACCCTGATCGGATAATTTGCCTATAGTGTGAATGGTAAGGACTTGGGAGTTATCAGTTTAAAGGATAGGGGATGCATAACCCCCAAGAAAAAGGGTAACGGCATTCAGTATGGGAACACAATCTTCAGCTTAACAAAGATTTTGTATCTAAAGGGCTAATACAGCTAAAGCAAGAACAGGCTTGAGCAGTATGGTTGATACTTTAAAGCCTTGTTTCATCCTCAAAGACTGTGTTGAGGCGAACACAGTGAACTACTATTTCTTTGTGAGGCAGTTTGTTTCAATTGTTTAGCGTTCTGCCTTAAAATTTATCTCTGCAGTTGGTATGATATAGATGGCCTTAGATAGAGAAGCAAAATAGGCTAGGGTGACCCAATTTTTTCTTATGGTCTCCAGGGAAACTCCATTGTGGGGAAACTTTCTGCAGTCAAGGTATTTATTGATATATGAGTTGTCTAAAAGACGTTATACCTTGGTTTATTTGCCTCTTTTAACAACTATGTAGATCAAGGGAACTTCATAGGCCAATGATGAATTTTTGTTGATTTTTCGATGTGGAAAGAGAGAAGGGTGAAATCATCTTTATGCACTTGGCTACTCTGTTTAGCCATCACCATCATTTTGCAATAACTATTATTATTGATAATTAATATCATTTTCAGTTGACCCATGTTTAAATATTTGTGATTTTTTATGAGTTTTACACTTGACGCTTGTGAACTGGGCATGTGTATGTGAAAATTAACTAGTTTCTGTTGCTTAATGCAGTCTAAGAAATCAAAACGTAGACTAAGACAACCTGGCATTGTTCCTGTGGCTTATGCAAAAGTGATGAAGAAACTCAACTTCAAATACTGCGGCTAAACATTGTGAGCACTCTGCGAGTTCTGCCATTTATGGCATTAAAAGTTTTAGGTGGCCATTTGTTGTTCTAGCTTTTACATAGCAGAATTGGTGGACCATGGAAGTGTAGAATGTTTCCTTTATTTTTTATTGTTTCTGGACAGTTTTAGCCATCACTTGATTTGGTTACGCATAAAAATACATGCTCTCTTATACTAGTTGAGATGGAGTGATATATATTATTCGTTGAGACGCTGTTTATTCCAAATGGAAGTTCATTTTTTTGCTAATTTGGGGGAGGGGTTGAATCTAGGAAGCAAGGAGTCTAGTACACCAACTGAGCCAAAGGTCGTCGGTAAAATAGTAATACTAATGTTTGAACTAGGAAGGTTACAATACTCTATCATTATTCATGATACATGATTCTATCTCTTGTTGGTGTATTTAGCCGCCACAACTCCACCTCTCTCCAAAGATTCATAGTTTGGGTTGTAATCCATTTTTCTCCAAGTGCCACTCATTGGATCCATAATGTAAGTTTGGTTTAGATCAAATCTCCAGTTGCATGCAGATGCTGCCCCGCAGATGTAGTCGAATTTGTAAGCCACAAATGCACCCATGTTGGTTGAGCAGTTGTACATTGTTTGCGACGGAAAAAGTGAGTTTGTTCTGAAGGTGAAATTGAATTGCTGTCCGCCGTGCAAGTGCTGCACTTTCTGGCTTCTCTCGAAGGAGAAGCACCGTATGCTTAGATAATTCGTGTGGTTGTTTTGAATGTTGACTACTATCGTGTCGCCGTTGTTCCAGAAAGCATCTGAAACTGGGCTGATGAAGATCAGCACTACTGCAACCAGTATGGAGGTATGCATGGTAATGGCAGCAGCCATGGAGGTCATATTGTTATATGCAGCCCCTCTGTTTCCCTTGCCTCCTGAATTATTTCACATTCAACAACAATGTCGATTTTTTTTTTCAAAACTTAAAACAAATCATATCAATTTTAATTGATTTTAAAAATATTAATATAATATTGGTATTATAATTTGAAACTAAGGGAGTGTTATATTAATTAAAAATAATATATACAATATGTCTTGGCGGACAGGTGTAATGGACATGAATATTGAACCGGCCAAAATTATTTTATTTTTATTTTTTTTTGTTTTTTTTGTCTCTCAAAAAATGTATAGTATTTATTTCAATTGAAATTTTTACAGAATACAGTGTTTTTAGGTGTAATTTGGATACATATACAATACAGTGTTGAACAGTCTGTATAAAAATTTCAATTGAAATAAATACTATACATTTTTTGAGAGTCACAAAAAAAGCAAAAAATAAAATAAAATAAAATTGGCCAGTCCAATATTCCTGTCCATTACACCTGTCCCTGTAGAATACTTTAATATATATGTCATGTCCAATCAAAATTTCACATTCAAATATATATATATATATATATATATATATATATATATATATATATATTAATCCATGATCCTAAACAATCTCTATAGTGCATAAAAAAATTTAAGATTCTTGTTTTTGTTTTTGTTTTTGTTTTTGAATTAACCATGGGCATGCATGCTATACGTACCTCTGGCCGCCATTGCAGGGAGCTCCTTTCTCCCCATGAATTCCTCTTACAGGAGAAGGGAAACAATGGAGACGGGAGAGACGAAGGGAGTTGAGGAGGATAATTGATTCTATTTCTCCACAAAGCTTAATGAACCTTTTTTTGGTATTTATATACACCTTCCGAATTATATTCTTGTCCAGTCAAAAATTATTCAGCATAATAATTATTGGTGGGTTTGCTATTTTTAAGCTTTATGATTTATATATGGCATACAAGCTACCTAAATATAAGTCACTATTTTTTTGTTCATAGAAAATTGGCCAAGCTGTTATAGCAGGCTACCTAAATCTGATGGGGAAACCATCATATGGCTGTTACAGCAGTCTAAGCTGTCGATAATTGCCGCCACGGGAACTGGAACAAGCAGCAGGGGTTCTGTTTCTCAACAGAGGGCTCTTTATTAGCAGGGTTGCATCAGAAAGTTGATGAATTGGGTGGGCATATGGGTGGGACAGGAGGAAGTAGTAGTAGTAGTAGTAGTAGTAATAGGTAAGGCTCTAAAAATGAGTAAACAGTTCGGTTTGATTTGTATTCGAGCTCGACTCAAAATATAAATGACTCAAATATGAGTACATTTTAAAGTTTGATAAATTATTTGAACCTCTTCAAATTGTTATTTTTTATTGATACTCGAATCATATTTGTTCGAAAAGTTCAAATTGATCGGACTCGATTCGAGATCGTACTGAACTTGGTAGCTAAACGAGTCTCAATCAAACTTTATTTTATACTCGATAAATTTAATAAACCAAATATAAGCATTTAATATATATTCAACTGGACTCGACTCAATTAATTTACGCCCTTAGTAGGCCAACTGTCGATGAAAATTTGGAGAGACCCCATAACAAGATTTTTGTTGTAAAGCATAGAACTCTTAGATAGTATTATACTAGTATTATTATAGAGTGCTATAGTTTGCATATGCAGGTCATATAGTTTGATTGGAATTAGCTTCAAATTTAATTTCAGAAGTGAGTTTATTATTGTGCGAGGTATATTATATCCTTCAATTTTTGTAAATAAATTGAATAATTTTACATATATATTAATTATTATTATATAATACATAATAAAAATTAATATATTTAATTATTTATTAATAACATCATTAGATTAATTAATAATAGTTTAATCCACCCGATAATTTTTTCGATTTTGATACCTGTCCGGTTATGTGACAAATAAAATCCATATAATTAATTAAACTACGTTCCCAATTCTTAATCATTTCAATAATTTGTTGATAAATTCAATAATGTCATTTGTAACAAAAGAAGAACATGCCCATGCATGCATGTACATATAGATTACATGCAATCATCATAATAATGCCAATTAACAGTATTATATTTATCTCTAATCTACTACACCCAAGTGAACTAACCGAGGCTTTCTCCCCCCCCACCCCCAATTTTTCTCGAGTTTTCCAACCAGCTGTACGTAGTTCTACAGCATACATACAACTATTACCATTTAATTTTTATACTACCGCATAGATTGATCCCATTTTTGGCACACATGTAGTAATTTATTTATCGTGATCACGACCTAAAAGTGCAAAATTTAATGGCCGAACACGGCGGTGAATTACCGGCAGCAGGGAGATTGAGGGTGGTGGAAGAGGAGGCTACACCAGATGTGGCGATGAAACTGGAGAGGGCTACAGAGGTTTATAGGGAATATGGAGGGATTCAAGATAAGCCAAATAAGGGTGAAGTTATGGTTTGGTGTTTGTATGGACTATGTTCATATTTTATTCAAACGCTTCTTATTCCTTTTGTGTTTCCACTCATTATCAGCCAAATCTCCAAGGCACCTACACCTGAGCAGGAGCAGGGTTGGGACAAGAGCTTCAAGGGTTTGAGTACTTGTACCAAAATGGAGATGCAAGTGTAAGTGATACTATATTAAGTTCTTTGTTTTGTCATTCTTTAGGGGAAGAGTAAATTAATGTGATTCAAATTCGATGAAATTGACACGTCTTAACTATTGGTCAGCTTCTTGCGCTCCAATATTTTTCCCCATCTACACATTCAACTATACAAATTTTACATTTAGCAACACAATAAAATTCGTCGCTAATAATTGTGTTGTCATTAAAAGCAATTTTTTTGTGTCGCTAAATGTATATTTATGAAAATTAATTGGAGGATAAATGTAATGGAAGAGATTCTATTTTAATTTTCTTAGTAAACATTCAATAACATAAAAATATAGATTTTAACAACAGTATTAGTAATATAATTATTTGTGACAAATTTTTTTAATATTACTAACTTTATTGTGTCGCTAAATGTAATATTCATTGTTTAATTTGGTTGATCTGACTAAACTTTTTCTTGATTCTAGGTACCAAGGACTAACATACGGATCAATAAATATCAAAAACTTAAATTTCTCAGCACTAGAATGGACAGCAATTTCATGGTTCATAGGCCTAATACTCTCCGCACCAATTCTTGCAATCATCTCAATCAACCTTGACTACGCCCAGCACCCTCAACTCCTAGCCGGAGCCGCAACCACCCTTGGCCCCATCTCCTGCCTCCCCGCCGGCTTCTTCAAAACCCCCTTGATTTTCCCACCATACATCGTTGCCATCACCACTGCCACCACAATTGGCACAGCCTCCCACACGCGCCACCTCGGCCTCATGCTCCGTGGCTTCATCAGCTCCACCATTCACAAAAGCGAATTCAACTCCCGGCGACGAATTGCCGGCTGGCTTTCTATTTACGCCACCGTGACCGGCTGCCTAGGTTCCGCAATCTTTGCGACCTTCACGTACCGCATGCTACGTGGCCCGGATAAATTCACTAGCTTATGGATTGTCACAATTTTTAGTGGCCTAATGTGGCTTACAGGAATAATAATCCATATTTTCACTACAAATAGGCCTAGTGAAAATACAAAAACAGCCCTTAATTCCGTCCCCAAAACACACGTCTTTTCCATTTTTAGCCACCCTCACGCTGCCGGTAGCCTTGTGGGGGTTTTCCTTTCATCTTTAGCCACAATGTGCATATTTACAGGAGGGGTACTTTTTTTGGTAGGGCAAATTTGTCTTAAACCGTTGGAGATATTCTTTACATTGTTAGCCTATTTTATTTTCCCTATATTATCCCTCCCACTTTTACATCCACTTCAACAACTTATCAGGGCAGATGCATTGAAAATGCAGCTGCTAGGGTTTATCTTATCGGCTCTTACAACCGGATTCGGATTCTATTTTCGGGACAAAAACTGGCAGAACCACCATGTGTTGGTTTTTACGGCGGTTCAAAGCACGGCAGCCGGGGTTTTGCATGGTTTTGGTAGGGTTTTGTTGGTGGATTGTTCTCCGGCAGGGAAGGAAGGGGTGTTTTCCGTATGGTTTTCGTGGGTGAGAGCTTTAGGAATGTGTGGTGGTTTCGCAGTGGCAACCGCTGGCGGTGGTGGGGATATTAGTAGGCCTTTTGGGGTTGCTTTTTGCGGTTGTATCGTTGGAATTGTTGTGTTGATATTTGGGAATATTAGTAACTTTGGTGGAGCTATAGCTGCTGGGAATGTGAGGGAGGATATATAGTAGAAAGAGTTCAACAATGCATGATTATGATGATAATTATGAAGGTAGCTAGAGCTGGAGATTAGCTAGCTAGGTTGTTTAGATTGTTTTGTTTAGGATTGTTTGATGGTTTTAACAGTTATTGGTTATTTATGATTTTTTTCTAATCTCATTTTAATTGGGTTTCTTCTATTTAATGTAGACAATAAGTTTGATTGTACTCCCTCCGTTTTACTTATCCTTTTAGAAAATGAAATTTATTTCTTTTTACTTGTCGTATCTAGATTTTAATAAAATATTAATAACTTAATTTCTCTTATTATATATTCTTATATTATTAAATGAATAAATTTATGCGTGCACACCCAAAGTATACATAATATATGACATTTTAGGTGATTTTATTTGTCTCAAATTATTTGACGTTTTAAAAAATTTAGGAGAATTAATTATAATATTTCCAAAATTATCCACAATGAAAAAATGTTAATGAGATTTTAAGAATGTTATAAACAATTAATACTATATTTAATATTTTTTAATTATTTTTTAATTCTTGTATACAATTCTAAAACATCATAATATTATGAGACGGAGTGAATAGTAATACTAATACTATCACTTTATACCTGAGTGTGTCATTGGATATACAATTTGAGTGTAAATATGTCATTTTTTCTAAAAAAACATGTAAAAAAAATGTAAATCAGAACAACAGTTGTCTTGTTGTTGACAGAGGGAACACAAAGTCTTGGCCTAATTAATGATCAAGATTGTGACCAATAGACTTGTTTGATTGGTTCTCTCATTAATTATGAAAGAAGAATCAATAAGTCTAGGACGACATTTTTCTGGTAATTTTTTTTATAGTATCTTTTAAAAAATATATAGTATTTATTTTAATTGAAATTTTTATAAAAAATAGTGTTTTAAATATAATTTGGATATAACAAAAAATATGGTATGTACAGTCTATACAATTATGTTTCTTGTATGTATCCAAATTATACCTAAAATATTATTTTCGGTAAAAATTTCAGTGAAAATAAATACTATATATTTTTTGAGAGGTACTATAAAAAAAATCAAAAAAAAAATCAAAATAAAAAAATAAGATCACTAGAATGTCACTAAAAAAATATCACCTTAGAAGGACTCGAAAAGAATATATATCCGGATCAGTCAATCCAGTCGTTCTTACTATTAAATATGGCAAAGTTTTGATTATTCTACTAACAAGCTACAATATTTTGGAAGGCAAATTCGCAAGTTGATGAAGAAATCAAAGATAAAGGGAACATGGATCCAAAAAAGAGAGAGCAGATGTTTTTGTAACTAAATTTCTTGTCTCCCTAGTGTTCTCCGGCTACTTCAATTTTGACACATATCCTTTAATTTAATTTTAAAATTAATTATTATTAAGTAAGACACTAAGTGTCAAAATTTGAGTGGAGAAATATAAGGGAACAGAGAAATTGGAGACAGAGAATCTGCTCTCAAAAAAAAAGTCAAGGAAAAACCCATACACCAATGCACGCGTTGAGAGTGTGAGAAGGTGAGGGACAAATTAGATAAAGTTGAGATAGTCATTAGTCAATACTATTATACTAAGTAACAACTAGTCTGATTATAACATTAAAATTAGGGTCCTTTACACAAGTATACAACAAATAGAAAGTAATTACAAGAAAAGTGCATCAATCAAATAATTACAAAAAAATATAATTAGGACCTACATTACAAAAATAGTACAATTCACATTAATAAGGAAACCTAAAATTAAGGACAAATAACTGTCATAATTAATAATCAAATTCAAATATTTGGATCTAACAACAAAAACAAATTCAAATTCAAATTTAAATATTCAAATTCAAATCTTCATCTCCCTCACGTACACTTTCAAATAATAGTCCGCCGCTACATCGCCGCTACACCTCACATACTCCGCCGCTACACCACCGCGAATCTCCATTGTCCAAACCGCCAATGAGAATAAGAAGAAGATTCGCCCTACAAAAAGTTTAAAAATAAATAGATGTAACTTAATTTTACAGTTCTAATTTTTTTTTACAACTATTTTGTTACTCATAAATAATAAAATGGTTACCTTTGTATGAATGGTTGGATACCAACTGCATCACATTCAAACGAAATTGGTAACTTAATAAAACTGAATTGGTTACCTTGGTCTGAAGGTTCGGCTACCAACTGCACTATGAAAAAATTACAGGTGTCTTAGTGCAATTGGTTACCTTGGCATGAAAGTTTTGTTATCTTGATACGAAAGTTTGCTTACCTTAATCTGAAGGTTTGGTTACCAACTGTACTAAGAAAAAATTGAAAGTGGAGAGGATGATTGGTTACTTTGATATGACAGTTTGGTTACCTTGATATGAAGGTTTGGTTACCATTATCCAGTATTTGAATGAACACATTCAACACATCAGAAGGTTTGTGTGCATAAAACCTTTTTATGCTGCTGCCATGGCCAACTTTCATACCCAAATGAAGATATATAAACCCCAAAACAGCAATAAATAGCACGGAGAATGTGAAAATAAGAATTGTTGTCCCTGTAATATCATTATATAAACACACAAAATGATATTGTATAAACAAATTAAAATTTTTATACAAATTTACCCAGAACAGAAATGAAGAACATAAGTAGAAACTATTACCCATTGACGCAAAAAAAGTAGAATTGGTTTTTGCTCTAATCTTTGAATTGGGCAAATAGCGGATTAACTAGCAAGGTAATCACAAATAGCGAATTGGGCAAATAACGGATTAACTAGCAAGCTTTAATCAATCTTAAAGCGAATTGGGCAAAAGTAGAATTTTCTCTCTTAAATCTTGAAAAAGCAGTGTATGCAGCAAACTAGGAGAGGAATATATAAACTTTTAATCCCTACATGTTGGATTTCTTACCAAAGGAGTAGCAGGAAAGGGATGGACTAAGCCAATAATATGAAGTCTCAAGCCTATTGAACTGACAATTACTGCATCTCTCAGCCAATATATATATAAATAAAGAATACGTTGAAGAAAAAAAAGGGTGATGACTAACTGCAGTTGTTATAGATGAGGAGAGAGAGAAGAAACATGGGTATAATTAATCCCTAAATTAAGGAATTGTAATTGAATTATAATTCCCTAAATTAAGGAATCCTAATTAAACTAGAATATGTAAATAAATATGAAAGTGTATTAGTTATATAAATATTATATGAGTGCACTATTGATGTAATTATTTTTAAAAATGTATTAGAATATGTAATTGTTCCTTAAAATTTTAGACTTGGATTTCAGATTTTGGATTTGGATTTTTGGATTTTGAATTAGAGACTATAACAACTATTGAGCCAGGTCGAAAGCAATAGAATACAAAGTGGGGCTTACAAAAAACTCAAATCTTGGAGGAGCCATGGCCCCCTCCAGCCCTATACTAGCTCCGTCCCTGGGCCCAATGATCTTAATTTTCAAATTAAGTTCAAATAAAGATAATTTTCTTAAGTTTAAATATTGTACTTTGAATTTTAATGGGAGTGATTTAACTCAATTAAGTTCAAATAAAGATAATTTTCCCATCGGAAAATTAAGATCATTGGGCCCAGAGTTGGTTTGGTAATGAAAAATTCAAAGTACAAGATAGGAGTTGGCCTGGTTGGGAGTAAAGTGATTGAAATGTAAAGAGTCTGCAAGTGTCATGCATCTTTATTTGAAATTAATTGAGTTGCCCGACCAGTTTCTTAAGGTTGTTTTAAGAACCCATGCATGCATGCATGTTCTTAATCATATATATGTTTACGATGTTTTAGGAAAGATTGCTGGTCTGGTATGCTAGCTGTGTTGTCATGGAGAGTATTTTAATTTATTTATTTTCTGATCAGAAGGATGATTTAGGAGTTAAGAGGAACAATTAAGTAACTAAGAAGGGTTTAATGAAGCCTAAATTATATGGGTAATCATATGTTTTTATTTTTGTTTATGTCTTGGCCTGAATGCATAATACTTGCATCACTACTACAAAACAGTAAATAGACAACACGGAAAAAACGTTGTGGTTTCAATCAGAAAAATGTCGTGGTTAAGGGTGTTATCTATTTGATATCCTTACACAACGTTTTTAAAACGTTGTAGTTAAGCACAATACACAACGTTTTTTTAGAAAAAAACGTTATAGATTTGTTTTCCAAAAATTAGCAAATGCTTAAAAATGTTGTAGAAGATATGATTCCACAACGTTTTTTGGATAAAAATGTTGTTGTTTAGTATATCAGACAACGTTTTTTAAATGTTGTAGATAAAAAAAAAAGAAAAAAAGGGTGTGGTTGTAACCAAATCTGATCCCATAAATATTTGTAACATTGTAACCAAATTTATATATCCAAATAAACATAATTCTTATGATAACATTGTAACATTGTAAAACACAAGATAACTGCTACTGATCCCATAATTCCTAACCAAATTTATATATCCAAATAAACATAAATATTTGTAAAACACAAGATAACTGCTACTTTCTTATGATAACATTGTAAGATTGTTATCATTGTAACATTGTTGTAACAAGCTGCTTTAATTTTTTCTGTCTGCTGATGGAAAGCATTACTCAATGAACCTTCAGAACCCTCCATCCAATCATGCTCGGTATCAGCTATGCAAAAGTGAAACATTCTGTAATCCGTTGAGTACCTTTTAAGTAAAATGCAGACACATTTTTAGTTAAAGTCTGTGTTGTAGTTAAATACAAACACCTTAGCTACAACATATAACATAAAGTGGTGCCAAGAAAACTTAATAAACTAAGTTGGTGGGCATAGATGAGACTCCTTTGTCAGTAATCCAACGAAAAAAATCGAAAAACTTAATAATATGAACGAATACATTCTTAGAAAATTATTTACAGATATTAACAAGGGCCAACAAATTCTCAATGTTATTAAAAATGGTATATACTGACAAGTTCTGTACCATGCTCCAATTTGGGATGTCAACAACTGACAAGCAATAACAACAAATTTAACAAATAATCTAATTCAACAAGTAAACATCTGAATAACAAATAATGCAGTTACTATATTCCATGCAACAGTAGAAAATAGCTAATGATATCTAATAAATTATGAGGTCAGCATACATAACAACTAGTAAAATAATGTATAAAGGGTTAATAATGCCATACTTACAAGTTATTCAACTCAAACATGCCAATAAGATTGCCATAGATTCCAAATGAGAATACTTGTAAGAGTTAAAGAATAACAGTCAATCAGCTAGTAATAGCAGTAATACCTTATAACAAAGCTCAAGGCTTATTTTCTCTCTTTGCCTCAACACTATAATCTACATGTTATGGCAAAAAAGGAATATGCTAGGATTCATGATAGATGCAACCCACAATCAATCAAAAATTGAACCCATAATCAACTAAGAAAGTACTTGAGACTTTGACCTTTCTCTTATCATTCAAAAATCAATCAACTGCATAACCCACAATCCAAGTTGGAATTTGCTGACATCCTCCAATCCGAACCAACCATAACCATGGTTATCACAAAGTCATACAAGAAAGAAAAGAAAGCAGATAGCTTACCACCATTACACCTCCTACATGTGACTGAAAATTATTCTTTCTTATCAAATTTATAAAGCCAATTATATACTGTAATTGCAATCTATCTATCTATCTAGCTGTCAATCAAAAATTACAGAAATACATCTATCTATCTAGCATGAACAATAAATGACATTCAACAATAGAAATTTCTGCAACATTGACAGAAATACATCACAAATTGAACCATAGGAAAGAGAATAAACAGACTTGATTCTTCAGCATTTCAACTACCAATGAAAGAGCAAGCTCTCTATGGGACTGTAAACACTAAATACTTGGCTGTTTAAATCTTTATCATAAAAACAGTCACACTCAATCATCCAGGAGAGTATATAACTATATCAGCTAAATGAGAATCAAAAGGAGAAACAGATTAAACCTTAACAATATGCATTTCTAAAATCCCCATATCTTACCTGTCCTTCGTGAAGACATTCAAAATTTGCAGTACTTTGGTTGTGAAGGAACTGTGCACGATCTTATCCGCTGACTGTATGTCATTCAAATCCACAACAAATAGATAAAGAACCAAATAAACAATAAATGTTTCTCCTATAATTAATAAAGAAGAAAATTCTACTAACAGAAGAGAGAATGTACAAGAGGGGGGAAAGATGTCAACCTTAGTGGAGGAAAAAGAAGACAAAATACTAGAGATAAAGAACTTAAAAAATTGTAGCCACTATTCCCAATGACAATCTAATTTAGAAAGACCATGAAAGCTCCCATGGTAGGCACCACAAAGAGGCAAGGGTATAATACTCTTCTAAATATATGCGAAGGTGGATGTTGCTCCCTGAAAATCCAGGCCTTATGCTCAGTTCACAATCTCCCTAAAACAATAAATGTATTTGAAAAAGAATAAAAATTATCACATATAATGTTAGCATAAAATTAATACAATTGAGATCATGAGCAAGACTTTTCCTGTATCAGTCAAAGAATCGATGTATCTAGGGCTATAGGTGTAAAAATGCAGGATCATTTTTGTAACGCCCCCAAAATAGGTATACATCACCCATCTTGAGTCGCCAAATACATGGTACAAAAATACAAATACAACTTAATAATACAGCTGTCGTGTAAAATACGACAAAACATAAATTGAGAGTTTTAATAAGAATAGTGTCATCTAGACAATATCCAAACTCAATGGAGTCCTCATTACATTTATTGTCACACTATTTAATAGAATAGTGAGGACTACTAATGCTATCATCTGGAATGTTACTTCGTTTCCCGACTAGTCCCTGCTACGTTCTCATTTTCTGAAGAGAACAGTGAAAGAAAGGGTGAGCTTAACTAGGCCAGTAAGAAATATTATGACTAATATAATGCAGAATAAATTATCGTTAGCCTTCAACAGTGTTAAACTGATACAATGTAACAAACATCAAGTTTAACTGCAGCGGAACAAGTAATCCATTAAAAGATTCAAGTAGAGAATAAAATTTACTATCTTTTATGATTTAAAAGGTTTTTCATCACTTTTATCGCTGGGACTCAGCTTAATAAATAATCCACATCATTCCTGCACTACGACCAATGATATTCATTAGTATCATAACCACAAATTATCCATGCACTACGGGCAAAGGATATTCGTGTATTCATCAATGGTCATGATCATGCCAACAACTATCCATCAATGCACTATGGGCCAATAAGGACTTTTACCACATCATTTGTAACAATACGGTCATGATTATACCGATTAATCCCTGGTCATAATCATACCAAGTCCATCTATGAACTACAGGCCACAGATGACTTTCAACATAATATAAACATGAGGATGATGACAATGATATAAGAATTCGATAAAACAAGTTCAAGAATTAATTTATCCAGGAACTAATAGCGTCCAAATTGTCAACATGATACTTCTTTGTAGAGTAAAATTTAAGAATGCTCAGAAGAATATTTCCATAAAAAGATACTGGATGAAGCGCAAATATCAAGGATATTCCACTAATTTCATTGAGTATAGAAGTCAAAACTTTAACTAACTGAGTATAATAAAGAATGGAATAACAAAAAAAATCACAGGGCATGCGATAGACTGCACATACAGATTATTCCAACAGAATAATAAATAACGGAACCAGGTCAGACGAAATTTGCACCGACAGGATATTCCAACAGAATAATAAAGAATGGAATAAGAACAGAAATCACCATGCATGCGATAGACCGCACAGACAGGTTATTCCAATAGAATAATAATTAATGGAACCAGGTCAGGCGTAATACACACCGACAGGATATTCCAACAGAATAAAAAATAACAGAACTAGGTCATGCGTAAACGCACAGACAGGATATTCCAATAGAATAATAAAGAATGGAATAACAGAAGAATTTCACCATATATGCGGTACTTCGCATAGACAGGTTATTCCAACATAATAATAAAGAATGGAATAAAAGAAGAATTTTACCAAGTATAGGGTAATCCACGTATACAGGTTATTCCAACAGAATAATAAAGAATGGAATAACAGAAGAATTTCACCATGCATGCGGTACTTCGCATAAACAAGTTATTCCAACATAATAATAAAGAATGGAATAACAGAAGAATTTCACCATGTATGCGGTACTTCACATAGACAGGTTATTCCAGCATAATAATAAAGAATGGAATAACAGAAGAATTTCGCCATGTATGCTGTACTTCGCATAGACATGTTATTCCAACATAATGATATAGAATGGAATAACAGAAGAATTTTACCAAGTATATGGTAGCCCGCATATACAAGTTATTCCAACAGAATAATAAAGACTGGAATAACAGATGTTCTCTTCATGAATACGAAAGAAATAATACCCCTTACCTTAGAAGAAAATGGATATAGGAGTAGTGAAGTAGCAGAATACTTTTCTTCTTTCTCTCTTTAGTTTTTCTCTCTAGAGTTTAGTGAATTCGTAAGAAATAATGAATGAATGAGCTTCTATTTATAGGAAAATGGACTGAATAGTAACTAATTCATGAACAGTCTAGATTAATTTACTTTTAAACGGATGGTCCATATTGATTTACTATGCAGTATTAATAAAATATTCTAATAAAATAAAATCTTTTAAATAAAATATAATATATTCTATTTATAATCTAATAAAACAAATAACTTTATAAAAGTATTCTATTTTATATAAAAATATTTTACTATGCAAACACTATGCATAATAAAATATATTATATTCTAATTATTGTCTAATAAAATAAATAACTTTATAAAAATATTCTGTTTTATATAAAAAACTTTTCTGTTTTATTACATTAATAATACTAATAAATAAAAATTTATATATATATATAAACTTCCGTGACTTCATAAAAAGACACCTCAATAAATTTAACAACATTTATCATCATTATTATAATTCACAACATTAATCGACCAGGTCGTTCCCAGTAAAGAGGGGGCTTTCCAATAAGGATTTCTCCCTATTGGCGCGCAATTAGGTGACCAAATCTCTCCTTGACAGAACTTCTAAACATTGTTAATATTGCAAATAATAATATTAATAACTCTGTCATCTCAATTATTGATTTAATAATATATAAAATATCGACAATAATTGAATCAAATAACGTGAGATGCTATGCAACAATTACTGTAGCAATAATTGAACAAAACTAAGTGACTTCTCACGTAAGCATCAATAATCAATACCGTGTGCTACTATACAACCACGCGTATTACTGTACTTTTACTACCGAGTAGTTCAATAGTTTTTACGGTAAAACTTCCGCCGTTATTTTCATAAAAATATTTTTATCGTTTTCTCAATCCGACAATAATTTCGTTGTGGAGTCCACCAATGATTGTGCCGTTGTACGAATATTCCCTATTAAAATGAATATTCCCCGACCAATCGAATATTATATAACAACTTGCATACTTTGCAAAATTTATAAATATTATCCACAACTATAACATTATATCAAATCCACATCATAATTTTGAAAAAAATATTTTGAGAAATTTAAATCTTTATTCATAAAATTTGAGGTCTCATAATTTTGTAACAAAAGCATCTCACATGATAGCCATTCCACTATTTTTCTAAGTGAATGAAGACTCGAAATCACACTAAGACATTGTCACAGTTATTGTAAATCTTGTTTGCAGATAATTTAAGATGCATCCTGTGAGACCCCAGAATTTATGAATAAAGATTTAAATTTCTCAAAATATAATTTTTTTTAATATTATGGTATGGATTTGATATAATGTTATAGTTGTGGGTAGTATTTATAAATTTTGCAAAGTATGCAAATTGTTGTATTATATTCGATTGGTCGGAGAATATTCATTTTAATAGGGAATATTCGTACGACAACACAATCATTGATGGACCCCACAACGGAATTATTGTCGGATTGAGAAAATGACAAAAATATTTTTTATGAAAATAACGTCGGAAGTTTTACCATTAAAACTGTTGAACTACTCGGTAGTAAAAGTACAGTAATACGCGTGGTTCCATAGTGGCCCACAGTATTTGTTATTGATGCTTATGTGACAAGTCACTCAGTTATACTCAATTATTGCTATAGTAATTGTTGCATCATATCTCTCATATTATTTATTCGATTATTATCACAGTGTCCTCTGCATTATATGTTATATTATTAAATCAATAATTGAGACGACAACGTTATTCATATTATTAAATTACAATATTTACAATGTCTAGAAGTTATGCCAAGGAGAGGTTTGGTCAGCTAATTGCGCGCCAATAGGGAGAAATCCTTATTGGAAAGCCCCTTCTTTCCTGGGAACGACCTGGTTGTTAAATATTATGAGTTATAATATTTATGATGAATAAGTTCGTGTTGATTAAAGATGAATTTGATAGCTCCATTGTGTTGGGATTATTGGTGTTAGTTGAAAACGACATCTATTCCGATGATAATTGATGTCTAGGGGTTATATTGATAAATTGGGTAATTTATCGGATAAATGAGCAATTAATTGCTACTAATTCACATGCTCATATAACTAATTGTTCATATGTGTGTACTATTGAGTCACATTCACTTACTATTAGGAGAGTTGGTGCAAGATTGATAATACTTGCATGACTAAGTTAAAGATAGAGGTATAGATGGAGGTATTATACCGTAATTCGTATTTTCACATGATTATTACTATTGAATCACATTATTTACTATTAGGGGAGGTGGTGCAAGTTTGATAATACTTGGAGGACTAAATTAAAAATGAAAGAAAAGTTGGAGGTATTGTACTGTAATATTTTGAGCCCCAAAAATGTGCAATTATCGAAACTATATTTTCCTATAAATTGAAGCTCATTCTTCCTTCATTTCTTACCAATTCACCAAAGCTATAGAGCAATTATTATAGAGAGAAGCTATAGAGAGAAAATCTATAGAGAGAAAGAAGAAGAGAAGCATGCTACCTCACTATTCCAGTATCCAGTTTCTTCTGAGGTAAGGGGTATTATTTCTTTCGTATTCATGAAAAGAGCTATTGTTATTTCATTCCTTATTATTCTGTTGGAATAACCTGTATATGCGAAGTACCGCAAACATGGTGAAATTCTTCTGTTATTCCATTCTTTATTATTATGTTGGAATAACCTGTATATGCAAAGTACTGCATACATGGTAAAATTCTTCTATTATTATGTTCTTTATTATTCTGTCGGAATATCATGTCTGTGCATTTACGCCGGACCTGGTTCCATTATTTATTATTCTGTTGGCATATCTTGTCGGTGCGAATTTCGCCTGACCTGGTTCCGTTCTTTATTATTCTGTTGGAATATCCTGTCGGTGCAGATCACACCTGACCTGATTCCGTTCTTTATTATTCTGTTAGGAATAACCTGTATGTGCAGTCTCTATCGTATGCATGGTGAATCCTTCTGTTATTCCATTCTTTATTATTCTATTGGAATAACCTGTCTATGTGGATTACCACATGCATGGTGATTGATCCTTTGTATTCATTCCTTATTAAATTGTGGAAATGATCTGTTTACGTGGATTATGAAGAAAGTCATAATAAAAGCAATGGAATGATGAAAATCATGGATATATGTAGTATTAGTAAGTGTTATGATAAGTTATGTCGGTTAATATGTGAAAACATGAAAGTTTCTTAGAAATCGCAAAGGGTTGAAAAATCAGATTTTGGTGAAAATGGAACATGAAATTCAATTGACCATATCCCCTATTATATTTTGAATTTTTGAGTGTGGTCAAGTTCTAGAGTTAGATCTATGAGTCTTATAACTTATCCAAGTAGAATCACTGAAAAAAGGTGTTGTAGATTTTCGTGTAGACTGATTTTAGCAAAGGAGTCAAAAGCTGCAAATTTCGAAAAAGTTACTGTCCGAAATTTTAAAAGGGCATTTTCGGCCACTTAATTTATGAGAAAAATTTCGGCCTTTTGGGACATGAAAGTATATGATATAAAGTACCTCCTGTCCAAAAATGAGCTCATTCCGACTTAAAATGAGCAAGTTATGACCATTTTAGTATTTAGGTTTTTTGACGAAAAATGCTGTAATCGAAGTTTTATAATTCCGATGACCATGAAATTTAAATTGGAAGCTCACGTTAACATGTGTAAGATCCTGCCAAGATTTGCGAATTTTTGGATTTAAACTTGAGGTAGCTAATTTCTTAAGGAATTAATTAGAAATTGACTTTTGAAAAATAGTAAATGAATTTTAAAAATTCTGAGAAAAATATTTGTTCAATATGGGACTATATTCTGCTAAATCCCAGGAAAAAAATATTTTTGGGACTGATTTGGTATTTTTCATAAAAATGATCTAGTTATGAGTAAATGAGTTAAATATGTTATGTGAAGTAACAAAGTTGGAAAATAAGATTTTATGCATTGGGAATCCTATATAGGGTATATGCAAATTTTTTATGAGGGATTTGATCATTGGTGATGAAATCTTATGAGTATGGCATTTTGATGATTAAATGCATTATATGGCAAAGTGTAAACAATTGAAATAAATTGTTTATAAGTTTAAGAAGTGATTAAAATATTGTTATAATATTAATAATATTAGATTTTGAGTTTATTAGGTGGTTGATAATATTTGGATAAATTTAAAGTCGTTAATATTTATCATTGCTTTCGTTTGATTAATGCTTATATCATTGTCATTATCCTCATGTTTATATGGTGATGAAAATTATCTTTGGCTTACGTGTAAAGATGGACTGTTGATTATTGAATTGTATATCTTTGGCTTACGTGCAAAGATGGACTGTTGATGTTTGGTTTTATAATTGTATATCTTTGGCTTATATGCAGTGATGGACTTGGTATGATTATGACCAAGGATCATTCGGTATAATCATGACCTATAATGTTATAAACGATGTGGTAAAAGTCCTCAATAGCCTGTAGTGCATTGATGGATAGTTTTTGGTATGATTATGATCAGGGATTATTCGGTATAGTCATGACCATCGATGATTTAATGAATATCCTTGGCCCGTAGTGCATGGATGATTCGATGATGTGGTTTATTTATTAAGCTGAGTCTCAGCGATTAAGTTGATGAAAATTTTTTTAACTCATAAAAGATAGTAGATTTTATTTTCTACTTGACTCTTTTAATGGATTGTTTGTTCCGCTGCAGTTAAACTTGATGTCTATTGTATTTTATCAGTTTAACATTGTTGAAGACTAATGATAATTTATTCTGCATTATCTTAGTCATAATATTTCTTACTGGGCTATTTAAGCTCACCTTTTCCTTCACTGTTCTCTTCAGGAAATGAGAATATAACTGGGATGAGTCGGGGAACGGAGTGACGGTTCAAATGATAGCATTAGTAGTCCTCACTATTCTGTTAAATAGTGTGACGATAAATGTAATGAGGATTGAATTTGAGTTTGTATACTATCTATGAGGACTCCATTGAGAGTGGATATTGTCTAGAAGACAATATTCTTGTTTAAACTCTCAGTTTATGTTTTGTCATATTTTACACGACAGTTGTATATTTAAGTTTGTATTTATATTTTGTAACATGTATTTGGCGACTCAAGATGGGTGATGTATACCTATTTTTGGGGGCATCACACATCCAATACAATCTCTTTCAAATGCGCATCCAACTATGTTGGTTCCCACAACAAATTGCTCAAAACATAAGCATATTAAGAAAACACTTGAAAAAGGTTGTTAAGATAACCTCTATTAAGCATTCAATTATTCATATTTACAACTGCAACTGCTCATAAAATTATAAACCCCTTGCTCCAATTCAATTTGATCATAGCTACTTTGTAGACAAATTAGCTATGAAGCAAGTAGCAAGCAACAAGTAGCAACCAAAGGAACGGCTACTAACCTTGATTGCTTAACAGTTAACAGTGCAAGTCGACAACACAAGGAACTCTGCCAAGGTCTCCTCAGCAATAGATTGGAGTCTGCCAAAAAATGAAAATAACAAAGATAATAATCAACTATCCATATAGGAGTTTGCACCATTGGAGAGGGGAGAGAAACAGAAAGAGCTCATGAAATTGGGGCAAATAGCATGAACATACCAGTTAGGGTTTGCTTAGATTAATTCTCCGTTCGACAGATTTGAGGGCAGAAGTCGATCGATTTGGCTTCCACCATGAGACAATCAAGAGAGAAGTTTGACCTAAGAACTTCTGATTCGTGCTTCTGCAGTTTTGAAAATACTCAAGATCTTCTCCGTTTGGATGATGGAGAGAAGGGCACCCGCTTCCTTTGGTCGTAGATAGAGAAATTACAGAGATAAGTGAGAAAGTAGTCTTGTTTTAATTTCAAATTTTGGCTTCCTGTTCCTATTTTTTGCTCCGTGTTTTTGTAGATAGATAACGTTTTTTTTAAAAAAAAAACGTTATCTATTAAAAATCAAAAAAATGCCCTTTTAAATAGATAACGTTTTTGCATATATATCTACAACGTTTTTTTTAAAAACGTTCTAAAAAAACCACAATGTTTTTTAAAAAAGTTTGTGTTGTCTATTAGGTACTTTGTACTGGTGTTGAGTTATGTTTCTAATTATGATGACAAGTATTTCCATATTCTTCAGAACTCTTCTATTTTTATAGAAGTTTTTTTCATAACATTAATATCCAACAAACAAATTATAAATAAAAGTTTAATAAGTTAACCGATTCTTCTTCTTTTTTCTTTTTTTTTTGATTTAGTGATGTAAATGTTAATCGGGGTAACAAAAAATTATTTAACCCATAAACATTATCGACCACATTAACATCATTTTGTTAGAGTTAATTGATAAAGTTTGTAACAGTTTCAAAAACCTTCAAATAGATAGATAGAAAATAAATTTTGAAAGTTTATATTTAATTGATTATCATTTTTTGATGTAAATAAAAGTTTAAATTATAGTTTATTATTGGTAACGGTATAATAGTCTGAACAATATTTTTTTTTTATCTAATCCTTTAATTAATCCGGAAAAAACATATATAATATGAGATTATTTTAAATTATCCCATGAATAATTTGAAAAAACAAACAAACATGCAACTAGAATTATTTAATCCAAGAATTAATAAATCCTGAAATTATAATTCTAATTTGTAAATGAAACGGGGAATTATGATATCTGCATACAAATGTAAGTGTTAGTATTTCTTTCAAAATAAATGTCTCTAGCTTTGAAACTAATATAAATGTTAAGCACTTCTTCATTTGGAGGGGCTTTTGTCCCCTTTAACTAATAATAATATATTAAGATCTCGTACATTAAATTTATTCTCCAATTTTTCTCAATATATAGTAGGGTGCTAGTGACACTTTCAACGATATAATTATTTGTGACGAATTTTATTGTATGACTAATTAATTGTTTGTGACAAAATTTAACATCGCTAATTGTTTGAATTTTATTTTGGCAGGCGTTAAGTAATTTTTGTATCATTAAATGTGTATTGAGAAAATTTGAAGGATATGGGTAATCGAGGGAATCCTAATCCAACAACGAAAGTCTCATAATAGATATATGGTTATTTAACTTAAAATTAATTAATACTGAGAACTGTTGGTTATATCAAGTATATATGTTAAAGATATATATATATATATATATATATATATATATATATATATATATATATATATATATATATATATATATATAGTACTATCTTCATTCTAAAATTAGAAATACAATTTGATTTTTAAGGTCAAACGAATTATATATTAAACTTCAAAATTAATATGACTCGTAAAAGTTTAGAATAAAATAAATTCATAATTAATAATTTTTGTTATATGTAAGACTCCAACTTTTATGAATAAAGATTTAATTTTTTCTAAATATGTTTTTGAATAATAAGGTGTGGATTTGATATAATGTCATAGTTATGGGTAATATTTATAAATTTTGCAAAGTAAGCAAGTTGTTATAAAATATTCGATTGGTCGGGGAATATATTCGTTTTATCAGGGAATATTCGTACGATGGCACAATCATTGGTGGACCCCACAACAGAATTATTGTCGGAATTAGAAAACGACAGAAATAACTTTTTATAAAAATAACGGCAAAAGTTTTACCGTTAACGGTTGAAACACCCAGTGGTAAAAGTACAGTAATACGCGTGGTTGCGTGGTTGCATAGTAGCAAACGATATTGTAAGACCCCGAAAATTTTTAAATAAAAAGGAATTTCCTTTATTTATTATTTTGAAATAGTAAGGGTTGATTTGATTAATGTGGAAAGTTATGGGTAAAATGCGCAAATATTTCGAATAAGCAGGTGGTTATAAAATATTCATTGTTGTCGGGGAATATTCGTTTGGTCGTGGAATATTCTTGCTGTCGGGGAATATTCGTACGACGGCGCAGTCTTTTGTGGGCCCCATAACGGAAAGCGATTGGATGAAGAAAACGACAAGTATAAGTTGTTTATAAATAACGGCGTGGTTGTTACCGTTAACACTGTTGGAATACCCGGTGGGTAAAGTAAAGTAATACGCGTTGTTGCACAGTAGCACACGGTATTGCACCAATTATTGATTCTTACGTAAAAAGACACTACTCAATAATGGTTACAATAATTACTGTTCAGTATTTTATGTTATTGATTCAATAATTGCTGCATTGATATTTTATATTACTGTTGTTTCAATAATTGTCACTACACAGTATTTTCCATTATCGAAGCAATAATTCATATTATCTGAATAATATTATTTGATAACATTATTGGCAATGTCTAGAAAGTTCTGTCTAAGGAGAGGTTTGGTCACCTAATTGCGCGCCAGTAAGAAGAAATTCTTATTGGAAAGCCCCCTCTTTCCTGGGAACGGCCTGGTTGCCAGTATTGTGATTCTGTAATATTATTTGTGAATAATTAAATTATTGATTTATATGATGAGGAAAATATTGATTTTATGTGGATATAGATGGAGAAAATTTTTAATGTGACAATTGTTGAAAATTAATATTTTATCTTTTTCTGATAAAATAATTCATTTAAATATATTATTTTAATAATATATTAACGGTGATATTTTTACGATGAATGTGGGGTATATGAGTATATGTGGAGGAGGAGTATTTTTGTTACCAAAAATATTTAAAGCATGTTTTATGTGTCGGTGGACCCTATTTATTGACTGAAATTTGATTATAGCCTGTAAAATCGTCTGTTTGTGGATTTCGGTCAATTTCTGTTTGGAATTTGGAAAAACTTCCTTCTGCAAAGTTGTGCAGAATTGAATTTCCTATAAAAACTCGCGAGATTCGAATTTTCTGGCAAAAGGGCTATTTATTATGAATTATTGAAGTTCCGGAGCTCCGAAATAATTGATTTTTGGAAGTTTAAAATATTTTTATTAATAAAAACGTTTTTTGTACTTTTTCTAGAAGGGAGCACATGTTTTTGAGCTGAAATCAGATCTGAAAAAAATGGGCGTAAGAATTTTTAATATATATTATTATTATATTAAATTTTCTGCTTTGGTGTTCTAAGCAATTTCCTATAAATAGGTGCTTAGGTTAGAATTGAAAATCACACCAGAAACTGAAGTTTTCTCTCTCTATATTATCGAGCGTATTCTTGTGAGTATTTTGAGTATACTTTGAGTATTGCTATACGGTGCAAGTTCAAGTCATAGCCTATATCCGGTGTTTTAACTAGAAGTGCTGTCTTTCGAGGTAAGGGATATTATTTTTTTTAAAATGATATTATTTCTTCTAATATCATTATGCCGAAGTATTGATCTGAACTTTTTATCAAATTTGGAACTTTTTCATGTCGGGGTTACTATTCATGAGTTACTATTCACGAGTTACTATTCATGAGTTACTATTCACGAGTTACTATTCACGAGTACTATTCACGAAGCGTGATGATGTTTTTTTTGTGAAATTACTATCTTTTGGTGTCGGAGTTACTATTCACGTATACGATACTATTCACGTATACGGCACTATTCACAAATACGACACTATTTACCGAAAAATGGAATTTCTTCTTTTCGTCCAAAATATCTATTCCGGATACTAGCTTTGATTGTATCCATGTTTTGATCATTCTTGAATTTTACTTCAGTATGATTATTTATGAAGTATTTTTGAAATCGGATTGTTTAAAGTACGAATCCTTAATACTTGTTATTTTGTTTCACTGGATTCGTTTTCTTTAAAATATTTTTCATCATCCTCAGTCCTAAATGATGGTGTTACTGAATATCTTTGGCCTGTAGTGCAAAGATGGTTGATTTTATTATGAATATCTTTGGCCCGTAGTGCAAAGATGAACCGGTGTTGAGATGAACATGAACAATTGATGAATATCTTTGGCCCGTAGTGCAAAGATGAACAGGTGTTTAGATGAACATGACCGACTGATGAATATCTTTGGCCTGTAGTGCAAAGATGAATATTTGATTTGATTTGAGATATATATTGATTGATGTTACAGGGATAAATATTGATGATGGACTTTTAAATTCATAGATGTTAGTAGATTTTATTCTCTACTTAACTCTTCTAATGAATTGTTGTTTCCGCTGCAGTTGTTGATCTAAAACTTGTTGTCTATTGTATTCTATCAGATTTTTCCCTGTTGAAGACTAACGATAATTTGTTGTATATTATCTTAGTCATAATATTCTTTACTGGGCTAGTTGAGCTCACCCTTTTCCTTGTTGTTCCATTTTTCTCAGGAGGCGAGAATGTAGCGAGTACTAGTCGGGGTATGGAATGAAGGTTCTAGAGAGAGTTGTTTAGTAGTCCTCACCATTTTTTGTAAAATTATGTATCAATAATTATGATGGGGATTTATTTGCATGTGGATATTGTCTAGATGATAATATTTGTATTCAAACTCACAGCTTATGGGTTGTAAAAGTTGTAGTTGTTTCTGTACCATGTATTTGACAACTCAGAATGGGTTGGGTGGAATGGACCTATTTTGGGGGTGTCACAGTTGGTATCAGAGCTTAGGGATATGATCTCTGGCGGAGATCGGGGAATAAAACTAGGAGGGGAGAGACGAGTAAATCCTTCGCTAGTGTGTCCTACCTAAGCTTATTTGTTAGTTGGTCAGTATATAGGGATATTATGTGATATATTAATTTCCTTAATTAACCTTTGTTTTATGACAGTATTTGAGAATGTCGACTGAGAATGTTAACAGTGGAGTAAATGAGACCGTAGAGACGACTGTACTTACCAACGAGGAGAATGTGCAACAGGCTGGCAATGTTCCTCCTGTGAACAACGCCACTGAGCAGACGATAAACGACGGGATGTTTAGGAGCTTTTTGCAGTTCATGCAAAATCAGACGAGGGAGACTCGTGTACAGAATACGGGTGGAAATGATAGCAACGCGCGGCTTGTCACAGCCAAGCAGTTCAAAGAGTTGGGACCACCAGAATTCTGGGGAAAGCCGGATCCGATCATGGCGGAAACGTGGGTCAAACAAATTACCAAGATATTCGATGTCTTGGGATGCACGGAGGAACAGAAGGTTCCATTCGCCACCTTTATGTTCCGTGGTGAGGCAGACTACTGGTGGGAGTCTGTGAAGCGTACACATCTAGCCGCACTCAGCATGTCATGGGAGACGTTTCAGAAACTTTTCAACGAAAAATACTTTCCTGAAAGTATTCGCCATATGAAGGAAGTGGAGTTTATTAGACTAGAGCAGAATAACATGACGGTGTCCCAGTACGAGGCGAAGTTCGCGGAGTTATCCAGGTTTGCACCTCATTTGGTGGAGAATGAGGAACGTATGACGCGAATGTTTCTGAGAGGTTTGAAACCCGGCATACGTCAGTATCTCATTTCTCATAAATTTTCTATCTATTCAGATGTTGTCAACAGGGCTCAGTTGTTAGAGCGAGATAACGAGTACGTTCAACCGAGGGACCATAACCGGGATCATACCGAAGATAGCAGTCATCAGAATAACGATAACCAGCGGAGAAAGAAGAATATGGACAAAGGCGGTAACCACTCTGGTGGTAATCGTGGCCATAAAAATAGAAGAAGCGGGGCGGGAGGAGATTTTAAAAAGAGGAGATTTAACAACGACCATGTGAAGACGACAGTGCCAGCAGCAACTGGTTCCAAGGGAGAAGAAAGACCACCGGTCGTATGTTACAAATGCGGGAAAGAGGGACATATCAGCCCAAACTGCCCACAACAATTCAAGATATGCTATAATTGTGGAAAGGAAGGACATATCGCTCGAGAGTGTACGGTAGCGAAACCAATTCCAGCGGGGATGGTGATTCAAAAGGATGTCCCAGAAAAGTCAAAGTCAACAGTTCCTGGAAGAGCGTTTGTCGTGACCGGTCAAAATGCAAGGAACCCGAACGAAGTTAGCACGGGTTAGTTAATTATAATTCTTGCGAAGTTTATACCTTACTAGGTACCGATTCTACCCATTCTTTTATCTCTCTTGTTTGCGTTCAACGTTTGAACTTGACTACGGAGAAATTAGACTTTGACCTATCTATGGAGACTCCGTTAGGAGAAACTTTCATTACATCCGTTGTTTAGAAATCTTGCTTGATTCAAGTTGGCACTATCACATTACCTTATTTCTATGGAGATATTTGCTTTTGATGTGATTTTAAGGTTAACTACTCATCATGCCAAAATTAATTGTTTTTGTAAGGTTGTTAGTTTTCATATTACTAAGCAACCTGATATTCGAACTCAAGCAATCAAACCATTGAAGTCAAACTCTTTCATATTAAATTATAAAGCCATTTGTTTATTGAAAAACGAATGTCAAGCTTTCGTAGTCATGTCATGGACTTGAACAAAAGTACATCAGATTTGAATGATATTTCTGTTGTTAGTAAATTTCCTGATGTATTTCCTGAAGAATTTCTTGGCTTACTCCCAGAGCGTGATATTAAATGTATCGACTTTGAATCCGGTACAAAACCCATTTCTAAAATCTCATATCGAATGGCTCCTATTGAACTTCAGGAGTTAAAAATCCAACTGTAGAAGTTGATACCCGAACCTCTATCTGGTGACTTCCTGTTGATGGGGATGCACAGAAGCCAGACTTTCCGTAGGGGATGCCATATTCGTACGATAGTAAACTGATAGGTGTCATTGTAACGTGCTATCCAAGGTTGGGATATGAGTCACAGTTGAGAACCACCTAAGTCGATAATCGAAATACGTAGCTTTCTAGTCTTAGTTGGTTATTATCGGAGATTCGTTGAAGGATATTCTCGAATTGCTATTCCATTAACGCAGCTGACTCGTAGAGATACAAAATTCGAATAGAGCAAGGAATGTGGGAAGAGCTTCGAAGAACTCAAGAGGAGACTCATTTCGGCACATGTTCTGACCATGTCATCCTGGAAAAGTGAACGTTGTAGCTGACGTGTTGAGTAGAAGATCGTATACAAGTACGAGTACGATATTGTCAAAGACTCATTTCGTATAATTTACAAATAATAGAGATGGAGATGAAAACTCTAGGTACCTATGTGATGATATACGAGTATAATCGACTTTAATCGATAAAGTTAAAGCTGTTCAAGCTACACACCGGAGCTGGTGAATATGAAGAAACAGGTGCAAGAAGTTGTTATTCCAAAAGCGAGAATTGGCGATGTGATCAAAGTTCAAACCTTCGATTTATTAATCCATTTGAAATTCTCGATCGAATAGGAACTGTGGTCTATAGACTCGTTTTACCGCCAAGTATGTCGCGTGTTTATAACGTTTTTTTTATGTACCGATGTGGACGACCCGAACCATGTTATTGAGTTAGAACCAGACGAAATAGCTGAAGACTTAACGTACGAGGAGGTACCTGTCAAGATGTTGGATGAGAAGGAGCATGTCTTATGCACGAAGGTCATACCACAAGTTAAAGTTTTGTGGAGGAATCATGCTATAGAGGAAATGACCTTGGAGTTGGAAACGGAAATGAAAGTGAGGTATCTTTACCTTTTCAAAACACCAGTTACGTACGTCAATTTCGAGGACGAAATTTCATAAGGAGGGGAGATTGTAAGACCCCGAAAATTTTTAAATAAAAAGGAATTTCCTTTATTTATTATTTTGAAATAGTAAGGGTTGATTTGATTAATGTGGAAAGTTATGGGTAAAATGCGCAAATATTTCGAATAAGCAGGTGGTTATAAAATATTCATTGTTGTCGGGGAATATTCGTTTGGTCGTGGAATATTCTTGCTGTCGGGGAATATTCGTACGACGGCGCAGTCTTTTGTGGGCCCCATAACGGAAAGCGATTGGATGAAGAAAACGACAAGTATAAGTTGTTTATAAATAACGGCGTGGTTGTTACCGTTAACACTGTTGGAATACCCGGTGGGTAAAGTAGAGTAATACGCGTTGTTGCACAGTAGCACACGGTATTGCACCAATTATTGATTCTTACGTAAAAAGACACTACTCAATAATGGTTACAGTAATTACTGTTCAGTATTTTATGTTATTGATTCAATAATTGCTGCATTGATATTTTATATTACTGTTGTTTCAATAATTGTCACTACACAGTATTTTCCATTATCGAAGCAATAATTCATATTATCTGAATAATATTATTTGATAACATTATTGGCAATGTCTAGAAAGTTCTGTCTAAGGAGAGGTTTGGTCACCTAATTGCGCGCCAGTAAGAAGAAATTCTTATTGGAAAGCCCCCTCTTTCCTGGGAACGGTCTGGTTGCCAGTATTGTGATTCTGTAATATTATTTGTGAATAATTAAATTATTGATTTATATGATGAGGAAAATATTGATTTTATGTGGATATAGATGGAGAAAATTTTTAATGTGACAATTGTTGAAAATTAATATTTTATCTTTTTCTGATAAAATAATTCATTTAAATATATTATTTTAATAATATATTAACGGTGATATTTTTACGATGAATGTGGGGTATATGAGTATATGTGGAGGAGGAGTATTTTTGTTACCAAAAATATTTAAAGCATGTTTTATGTGTCGGTGGACCCTATTTATTGACTGAAATTTGATTATAGCCTGTAAAATCGTCTGTTTGTGGATTTCGGTCAATTTCTGTTTGGAATTTGGAAAAACTTCCTTCTGCAAAGTTGTGCAGAATTGAATTTCCTATAAAAACTCGCGAGATTCGAATTTTCTGGCAAAAGGGCTATTTATTATGAATTATTGAAGTTCCGGAGCTCCGAAATAATTGATTTTTGGAAGTTTAAAATATTTTTATTAATAAAAACGTTTTTTGTACTTTTTCTAGAAGGGAGCACATGTTTTTGAGCTGAAATCAGATCTGAAAAAAATGGGCGTAAGAATTTTTAATATATATTATTATTATATTAAATTTTCTGCTTTGGTGTTCTAAGCAATTTCCTATAAATAGGTGCTTAGGTTAGAATTGAAAATCACACCAGAAACTGAAGTTTTCTCTCTCTATATTATCGAGCGTATTCTTGTGAGTATTTTGAGTATACTTTGAGTATTGCTATACGGTGCAAGTTCAAGTCATAGCCTATATTCGGTGTTTTAACTAGAAGTGCTGTCTTTCGAGGTAAGGGATATTATTTTTTTTAAAATGATATTATTTCTTCTAATATCATTATGCCGAAGTATTGATCTGAACTTTTTATCAAATTTGGAACTTTTTCATGTCGGGGTTACTATTCATGAGTTACTATTCACGAGTTACTATTCATGAGTTACTATTCACGAGTTACTATTCACGAGTACTATTCACGAAGCGTGATGATGTTTTTTTTGTGAAATTACTATCTTTTGGTGTCGGAGTTACTATTCACGTATACGATACTATTCACGTATACGGCACTATTCACAAATACGACACTATTTACCGAAAAATGGAATTTCTTCTTTTCGTCCAAAATATCTATTCCGGATACTAGCTTTGATTGTATCCATGTTTTGATCATTCTTGAATTTTACTTCAGTATGATTATTTATGAAGTATTTTTGAAATCGGATTGTTTAAAGTACGAATCCTTAATACTTGTTATTTTGTTTCACTGGATTCGTTTTCTTTAAAATATTTTTCATCATCCTCAGTCCTAAATGATGGTGTTACTGAATATCTTTGGCCTGTAGTGCAAAGATGGTTGATTTTATTATGAATATCTTTGGCCCGTAGTGCAAAGATGAACCGGTGTTGAGATGAACATGAACAATTGATGAATATCTTTGGCCCGTAGTGCAAAGATGAACAGGTGTTTAGATGAACATGACCGACTGATGAATATCTTTGGCCTGTAGTGCAAAGATGAATATTTGATTTGATTTGAGATATATATTGATTGATGTTACAGGGATAAATATTGATGATGGACTTTTAAATTCATAGATGTTAGTAGATTTTATTCTCTACTTAACTCTTCTAATGAATTGTTGTTTCCGCTGCAGTTGTTGATCTAAAACTTGTTGTCTATTGTATTCTATCAGATTTTTCCCTGTTGAAGACTAACGATAATTTGTTGTATATTATCTTAGTCATAATATTCTTTACTGGGCTAGTTGAGCTCACCCTTTTCCTTGTTGTTCCATTTTTCTCAGGAGGCGAGAATGTAGCGAGTACTAGTCGGGGTATGGAATGAAGGTTCTAGAGAGAGTTGTTTAGTAGTCCTCACCATTTTTTGTAAAATTATGTATCAATAATTATGATGGGAATTTATTTGCATGTGGATATTGTCTAGATGATAATATTTGTATTCAAACTCACAGCTTATGGGTTGTAAAAGTTGTAGTTGTTTCTGTACCATGTATTTGACAACTCAGAATGGGTTGGGTGGAATGGACCTATTTTGGGGGTGTCACAGATATTGTACAGTAACTTTGATTATTGATGCTTACCTGAGAAGTCACTCAGTTTTGTTCAATTATTGATGTAAGACCCCGAATTATATGAAATGAAAGTATCAATTTTCTTATAATTATTATTCTATTAAATAAATGGTTAAATTGATAAAAGGTTAAAGTTAAGGGTGATATTTGAAAATTTTGCAAAGTAAGCAAGTTGATATAAAATATTCGTTATGTCGGAGAATATTCGTTTGGTCGGAGAATATTTGTTTTGTCAAGGAATATCTGTACGACGACACCATCATTGGTGGACCCCACAACGGAATAACTGTCGGAGTTAGAAAATGACAAAAATATCTTTTATAAAAATAATGGCGAAAATTTTATCGTTAACTGTTGAAATAACCAGTGGTAAAAATACAGTAATACGCGTGGTTGCATACTAGCACACGGTATTGATACTTACGTAAAAAGCCACTCATTTTACTCAATTATTGTCACAGTAACATCTGCATAATATTTATATTATTAAATAATAATTAAGATGACAAAGTTATTCATATTATTATTTGCAATATTGACAATGTCTAGAAAGTTCTGTCGAGGAAAGGGGTTTGGTCACCTAATTGCACGCCAATAGGGAGAAATCCGTATCAGAAAACCCCCTCTTTCCTGGGAATGATTTGGTTGTTAAATATTGTGAGTTATAATATTAATGATGAATAATTATTAATAGATTAAAAATGTGTTTATTAAAGATAAATGATTTGTGGTAAATATTTATTCAATTTTTGATATAGAGATTTGTTATGAGGCGTTTGTTGTAAGTTTGACTTAGTATTCCATGGGAAGATTTACTAATGTTATGGACTGTCGATGGTAGTTTTAATAGATAACCAATCTGGACCATTGATGGTGGTTTTAATAGTTAATCAATCTGGACCATTGATGATGGTTGTAATAGTAAATCAATCTGGACTATTGATGGTGGTTTTTATAGTAAATCAATTTAGAACGTTGGTGGTGGTTTTAAAAGTAAATCAATCTAGACCGTCGGTGGAGGTTTTAAAAGTAATCAATACGGATCGTCTGTTCTAATAGTAAATCAATCTTGACCATTCGTGAATTAGTTACCATTTAGTCCATTCTCCTATAAATAGAAGCTTAATTCTTCTTTCATTCTCACCAATTCACTGAGATTCACAATAGACACTATATAGAGAAAAACTATAGAGAGCAAGAAGAAGAGTATTCTGCTACTTTACTATTACAGTATCCAATCTTCTACTAAACTAAGGGGTATTATTTCTTTCTTATTCATAAGGAATACTATTTTTCGTATTCATCCTTTAATATGTTAGAATAACCTGTCTGCGCGGATTACGTACCGCATGACAGGTGAAAATCCATTTGCAATTTCGTATATTATTTCGTTTCATATTCTTAAATCTAAACTTATTATTGTAAGTATCGCTTCTATAATCCTTGATATTAGTAGAATATCTTTGAGTTTTGCGCTTCATCCAGTATCGTTTCATTGGAATATTGATATGAACTTTCTTATTAAATATCAATATTTTTCCCGGGGTACTATTCACGGGTTATTATTCACCCGGATACTATTCACTCTAATATTATTCACTTGGGAATTCGGGGTACTTTTTATGTCAGGGTAGTATTCACAGGTTACTATTCACTCTAGTATTATTCACTCGGGGATTCGGGGTACTTTTCATGTCAGGATACTATTCACGAAGTACTATTCACGAGGTACTATTTACCCGGGTACTATTCACCAAAAAAATTATTTATTTTCTATCCAAATTATTTTTGATACATGAATATTATTCTTGAATTTTACTCCACAAAGCAGTATTATATTGATAATTTAGACATTATTGAATTCTGGATAAATTGAATTATAAATCTTTAAAATTTATCCTTTGCTTTCATTTAATTGAATTCTTATATCATTGTCATCATCATTATGCTTATATTGTGATGAAAGTCATTTTTGGCCCGTAGTGCATAGATGAACTATTGATTGGTATGATTATATCCAGGGATAATTCGATATGATCATGAACATTGATTATTACACGAATATTCTTGGCCCGTTGTGCATGAATAATATATGGACGTGATACCAATGAATATCCTTGGCCCGTAGTGCAGGGATGATTCGATGATGTGATTTATTTATTAAGATGAGTCCCAGCGATAAAATTGATGATAAACTTTTTAAATCATAGAAGATAGTAGATATCATGCTCTACTTGACTCTCTTCTAATGGATTGCTTGTTTCGATGCAATTAAACTTGATGTCTATTATATTTTATCAGTTTAACAATGTTGAAGGCTAACGATAATTTATTCTGCATTATCTTAGTCATAATATTTCTTACTGGGCTAGTCGAGCTCACCCTTTTTCTTTCATTGTTCTCTTCAGGAAATGAGAACGTAGCCAGGACTAGTCGAGGAACGGAGTGATGGTCCGAGATGGTTGTTTTAGTAATCCTCACTATTTAGTGTGATAATAAATGTAATGAGGATTGAATTTGAGTTTGGATATTGTCTATGAGACAATATTCTTGTAAAACTCTCAGCTCATGTTGTATAATTAAGTTTGTATTTGTATTCAGTACCATGTATTTGGCGACCCAAGATGGGTGATGTATATCTATTTTGGGGGAGTCACAATTGCCACAGTAATTGCTGCATAATATCTCACATTATTGATTCAATTATTGTCACAATATTTTATATTATTAAATTAATAATTGAGACAACAAAGTTATTCATATTATTATTTGCATTATTGACGATGTCTGGAAAGTTCTATCGAGGAAAGGGATTTGGTCACCTAATTGCGCGTCAATAAGGAGAAATCCTCATCGAAAAGCAACCATTTTCCTGAGAATGATCTAGTTGTTAATATTATGAGTTATAATATTAATGATGAATGTTATTGAAAATGTGTTTTGAGAAGCCGAGTGAATTGAAATAAATAGAGGAGTATTTTATGAAGTAATTGTTGTAAATTTTGCTTATTATATGGACCCCCACTTACCCATTTTTCAAAATTATCGGGAGAAAGTTATCTCAATTCTGTTATATATATATATATTATAATAAGTCTTTTTTATGAAAAATAGAATATATTATATTTTATTATGCATAGTACTGCATAGTGTGTTACATAGTACTTTATAGTGTGTGCATAGTGAAGTATAGTAAATAAGAAAAAAAATTCAACCCAACGAATTCAGCGCCCGTGATGGTTTTACTGTGTGCCCGTGATTTTATTTTCTAAATCGTATCCTTCCATTCCCATATAAATAGGATGCTTAGTTTAGAATTGAAAATCACACCAGAATCAAAAAAAAATTTCTTCTATAATATTGAGCGTATTTCTTTAGAGTTTAAGGAAGCTTTGAGTGTAGAAAATAGTGCAAGTTTTCTTCAAGAATATCCTCGCTATACCAGTCAGAAGTAGTCTCCTTTGAAGGTAAGGAATATTATTTTTGTTCAATATTCGTAAGAAAGAATATTTTCTTTCATACACTATAGTATGCAATTAATATTATTTCATTTCGTATTCCTAATTCTACACTCATGTTGATAAGTATTGCTTCTATACTTCTTAAAATTAGTAAAATATCCTTGAAATTTGCGCTTCATCTAGTATCGTTTCACAAAGATATTTTTCTGAATATTCTTGTTAAATTTTGATCTTTTCATGCCGGGGTACTATTCACGAAGTACTATTCACGGGGTACTATTCACTCAGGGTACTATTCATGAGAAAAATTGATTTCTTTTCTGTCCAAATTATTTTCAGAATATTATTCTCGAATTTTACTCCACAAAGTAGTTATCATGTTGACAATTTGGATATTTTTAAACTTTGAATAAATTAAAAATCTTTAATATTTATCCTTGATTTCGTTGATTAATGCTTATATCATTGTCATCATCCTCATACTTATATTATGATAAAATTCATCTTTGGCCCGTAGTGCATAGATGGACTGTTGGTTGGTATGATTAATACTATGTATCGGTATAATCATGACCTGTAATGTTACAAATGATGTGGTAAAAGTCCTCATTGGCCTGTAGTGTATTGATGAACATTTGTTGGCATGATCATGACCATTGGTGATAATAACGAATATCCTTGGCCCGTAGTTCATGGATGATTCGTGGATGTGATAATAATGAATATCCTTGACCCGTAGTGTATGAATAATTCAGTGATGTGAATTATTTATTGAGCTGAGTCTCAGCGATAAAATTGATGATAAACTTTTAAATTATAGAAGATAGTAGATATCATGCTATACTTGACTCTCCTAATGGATTATTTGTTCCGTTGCAGTTAAACTAGTTGTCTTTTGTATTCTATCAGTTTAACAGTACTGTTGAATGCTAACGATAATTTATTATGCATTATCTTAGTCATAATATTCTTTATTGGTTTAGTTGATCTCACCCTTTGCTTTTATTGTTCTTTTCAGGAAATGGAAATATAGCTGGGATTAGTCGGGGAACGGAGTGATAGTCTGAGATGGTGGCTATAGTAGTCCTCACTATTTTATAAAATAGTGTGATAATAATTATAATGACTACTCCATTTGAGTTTAGATATTGTCTACGAGACAATATTCGTGTTAAAACTCTCAGCTACGTTTTTTCGTATTGTATAAATGAAATTTGTATTTAATTTCTGTACCGTGTATTTGGCGACTTGGAATGGATAATGTATACCTATTTTAGGGGCGTCACATTATATATTATACAATTATAATAATTGTAGAAACTAAAACTAAATAAACTAACTTATAACAATTTTATATGATAACCACAAAATAAGAAAATTAGGTCAACGTTACATAGTTATATATTAAAGCACTTATTTAACTATTATTAATTTGGGGTATTATTTTTTTTAAAAAAATAAATTACGTGAGAGCTCAGTAGCCTTTGATGAAATGAAGAAAACAATATCACTTTTTTATAGTTGTATGTTCAAAGTGTAAGATCGCATCTTATTTAGTTCCTTATTTTAAAAAATTTACTAAAAAGAATAGTTTCGATTTGTGATCATTATATGACTGCGTAAGTAAATAATTATATATATATATATATATATATATATATATATATATATATGCACAAAAGGCTAATTTTAAAATAATTATATACATACAGTTCTACATTTACATTTGTTTTAGTAAGAGGATAATGTTATTTGCTAAAATTTTGTTAGCCTCTTATCGTCTCTTAATCGGTAAGAGAAATATATAAATTCAAATCATTAAAGTTGTCTCTTAATGAAAAATTTAAATCTATTGAGTCTCTATAAATATTTTATCCTCTCCATTCCAAAATTAACTTTTTGAAAAGTCAATTTAAGATATTTTAAATTTAAAAGTTCATAGCCAAGTGTTAGAATGATTGTGATTGTGTTGGATTTAGTAGGGCTGAGCAAGTAACCAAATTAGAACCGAAACCGCACCAAAAATCGCACAAACCGCACCAATTAAAATTGCACCAACGGTTTCGGCGTATGTGGCGATTTTGGGTTTGTTGAATAACCAAAATTACGGTTCCGGTTTGGTTACTAGCCAAAACCGCACGCATAAAACTGAAACCGCACCATGTGTGTGTATGTATGTATTATCTCTAGTAAATTCCAAAGTTACTTTTCACTTGAACACGCTCAGAGAAAATCTCAGTCTTGCATTGTCATTTTTTCACTAATTAAAAGAAGATGATTAGAGGTTATAGAGTCAAAAATTAAGCATTTAGGTTTTGGAATTTCGGATTTGTTTGATGTGTTACTAGAGGGGCTTATAAGTGAGGGGCCAAATTCGTTGGTTCGAGCACTTGATTTATAATATGTTATATTATTAAATCAATAATTGAGACGACAAAGTTATTCATATTATTATTTGCAATATTGAAAATGTCTAGAAGTTCTGTCAAGGAGAGGTTAGATAATCTAATTGCGCGCCAATAGGAAGAAATCCTTATCGGAAAGCCCTCTCTTTCCTGGGAACGACTTGGTTGTTAAATATTGTGAGTTATAATATTAATGATAAATAAGTTCGTGTTGATTAAAGATGAAATTGATAGTTCCATTGTGTGAGAATTATTAGTCTTAGTGGAAATCGATATTTATTTCGATAATAATTGATGTCTGGAGGTTATATTGACCAATCAGGTAATTCACCGGATAAATGAGCAATTAATTGCTATTAATTCACATGCTTATAACTATGTGTTCACATGTGTGTACTATTGATTCACATGATTTACTATTAGGGGAGTTGGTGCAAGATTGATAATACTTGCATGACTAAATTAAAAATGAATACTATATTATAATTAATTTTTTTCATATGTTTAGAACTACTGAGTCACATGATTTACTATTGATTCACATGATTTACTATTAGAGGAGGTGGTGCAAGTTTGATAATACTTGCAGGACCAAATTAAAAATGAAGAAAAAGGGGAAGCTATTATACTGTAATATTTCGAGTCCCAATACGTGCAATTATCGAAACTATATTTTTCTATAAATAGAAGCTCATTCTTCCTTAATTTCTCACCAATTCACTAAAGCTATAGAGCAGTTATTATAGAGAAAGATTATAGAGAGAAAGAATAAGAGAAGTCTGCTACCTCACTATTCCAGTATCCAGTTTTCTTCTAAGATAAGGGGTATTATTTCTTTCGTATTCATGAAAAGAGTTATTTCTTTCAATATTCGTAAGGTTTGTTATATCATTCTTTATTATTCTGTTGGAATAACCTGTCTGTGCGATCTATAGCATGCCTGGTGAATTCTTTAGTTATTCCATTCTTTCTTATTCTATTGGAATAACCTGTCTATGCGGTTTATCGCATGTCTGGTGAATTTTTTTGTTATTCCATTCTTTATTATTATGTTGGAATAACCTGTCTGTGCGGTCTATCGCATGACTGGTGAATTCTTCGGTTATTCCATTCTTTATTATTCTGTTGGAATAACCTGTCTACGCGGACTACCGCATGCATGGTGAATTCTTCTGTTATTCCATTCTTTATTATTCTGTTGGAGGACATATTTTGGTGAATTTGAAGAACTTAACTTAGATACTCACTGGATTTTTGATTCGTCAAAGAAATAATTGCTGACTGGACTTTTGAGAATTTACCTGTTTGTGATATAATAATGAACAACAGTAGGTTGCAAGACTTGGTGATGTTTCTGTATTAGCTTGCACTCTATAACTAATTACCTGCACTGGGCTAATGATTTTCCAGGTCAAAATGGAGATATTCGATCACCAAAGAGAGTTTGCACTGATCGAAGCGTATTAGTAGAGCGGAATTCCTTCACATCAACAGTGAAGGATCGCCTTCTGGCCACCAATAACTTCAAGTCAAAATTACTGCCACCTGCTTTGCAGTCTGCATTTTTAAGGTAGCTATGATAATTCCAAGGTGCCATGAAGTAGATGTGCAGCATGGTACGCTATTTTTTTTCTTTCTGATTAGCAGTACTGAAATGGCTAATTTTATGCAGTCCAACAAGGCCAAATCCAGGGGGCGGAGGGGAAACTTGTGCCGAAACTGCAATCAATGTATTCTTTGGCAAGGTAATATTATTTTGCTTGACTTCAATTATCTAGAATATATTGGAAGATATATTATTGCGTGCATATGGCGTCATTGAGAAGATGTATTTTTCTTTGTTATCACCTCTGATTTGAAGTTAGCTTCCCTCTTTTTATTCTTATTACGTGGATGAAGTCTCACTAGTTAAGGCATCTAATGAATACATTTATTTACCCATTTGGGTCATCCCATAGACGGTTGCATTGTGGATGGTTGGATGATCAATGTTCCAAAGACCCAAATTGTATATGTTGACGGATTTAGGAGGCAAACAGGCAGTTCAAAGATTATGTATCATTTATTGCTAAGTTGTGCATGGCTTTGTGTATACTGCTTTACTAAGAAATGAACTATTATGTTATATATATATATATATATATATATATATATATATATATATATATATATATATATATATATATATATCCATATACTTCAGTCTCTGTGTTTGAAGGAAATTTTGCTTCCCTTGCCTCACATCCTATTTTGATCATGTTACTTGCACTGATTTGTAATTAGATTTGATGTTTAACTTTGTTTATTGATTGTATTATCTGTTTATATGCTAAGATTGTATTGTTTGAATTCTTTGAGTTGCAAGGTTGTAAAGTTAGCAGCTGTCAGAATCAATGAAATGGTTGAAAGACTACAATTGTCGCAGCAAATAAGGGAGAATGTGTACTGTCTATTTCAGCAGATCCTTGTGCAGCGGACTGCTCTATTTTTTAACCACCATATAGACCAGATCATCCTCTGTTGTCTTTATGGAGTTGCAAAGGTTTGTTATTTTAGATAACTATGGGAACTTGACCTGCTCTTTTATCATCCTTTTAATTCCTTGTGTTCCGGACTGCAGATTTCTCAACTAATTAACCTGACCTTTAAAGAAATCATTCACAACTATAGAAAACAACCTCAGTGTAAGCCTCAGGTTTTTCAAAGTGTGTTTGTTGATTGGTCAATAGCTCGTCGTAATGGGGTATGTTACTCTTCTACGACTCTCTTGTCCTCAATCTTTTGAGAAAATCCTTAGCTTTTGAATGGTATTGAAACAGAAAACAGGAAGGGATCATGTTGATATCATCACGTTTTACAATGAAATATTCATTCCTTCTGTAAAGCCTCTACTGGTGGAGCTTGCCCCTGCTGGAAATGCTCAAAAAAGTAACCAAATGTCAGAAGCTACCAATAATAAAGATGGTGAGCTTATTCTAAAGCTTTTCTCAAATATCTGCTGTAGGTTTTGAATCTTTTTTTGTGATCTCCTTGTAAGTTGTCTTTTACTGAAACCTGTGGTCTCAAATACTTTTCTTTGTTTCCTCTTTTGCTAATTGATCATTCCTTGCCAATTAGGTCAATGTCCTGGATCACCCAAGGTATCTACATTTCCCAGCCTCCCTGATATGTCCCCGAGGAAAGTATCTGCAGTACACAATGTCTATGTCTCACCATTGCAATCATCAAAGGTATTTGTTGTGTTATATTTCCTTTTTTCCTACTGATGGTTTTCTGGTTGTTGGGAGAGGGTTGATCTTAGGACTTTGGCTTGGACTTCATGTATGCATATGTATTACAATTCACAGCTTTGCTGAAACCACCACTTATTTGTAAAGCTGCTATATTCTTGAATAATAAGACTTTGCACTATGTATGGATTTTCTTTTCATTACATCCAGGATAGCGTAGAATATGTCTAAAGGGACTACCATTACTAGCCAAAACCTGTCAATCCTAGCCTGGCCAGAAGTTGTTGTGCCTAAGAAATTGAGCTAGCCTGGCCCTTATTTTAGGTCTTTCTGATGTATTAATTGTATTAACCAGAAAGAAAAAGCAAATTATGATTTGTTCAGCTCAAGTGTTAGATTCGTTCTTATTCGCATTTCAGACATTAAGTTTAGGTTATTAATGAATTTGAAATTTAGTAAGACTTTAATCTCATTACCTAATTCAGAATTTTAAATCTACAAAGAGGATATATTTTGCCCAGCATTGTGCCCTTTATTGGTAAAACACATTTGATCTCAATTTTATATGCACAGAGGGATGCTTTATTTTCTCATAGCTCTAAAAGCTATTATGCTTGTGTTGGAGAGAGCACCCACGCTTACCTAAGCCCTTCTAAGGATCTTACTGCCATCAATAACCATTTGAATGGGTATGCATACTTTTATTCGACATTTAAGACATTTTAGAGTATGAGACGAGTATATAATACTGATGCCCTCTTCCATTTTTCAGTACCCGAAAGTTCAGAGGCACACTCAATTCTGACGATGTTGATGTTCTGGTTAGTGACTCCATGGTGGCCAACAGCCTCTACCTTCAAAATGGAAGCTCCGCATCCTCATCAGGGTCACCCTTGAAACCTGAGCAAACTGACACAACATAATCTAACGGCTGCTGCTATATTCTTTCGTATGTAAATCCTAAATTCTTTCCCTTTTTTTCCTCTTAATGTATACCCTTGAGTCTTTGTCGCAGGG
>CM035114.1:13837068-13917536 GCA_020205505.1 Panax japonicus
CTATTCACAAGTTACTATTCACGTTACTATTCACCCGGTTACTATTCACTATATTATCACTCGGGTATTCGAAGCACTTTTTATGCTGGGGTACTATTCACGAGTTATTATTCATGGATTATTATTCACCCTCTGATACTATTCACTCAAATATGTTCACTCGGTATTTGGGGCACTTTTCATATCGGGTTACTATTCACTGAGTACTATTCACCGAAAAATTTTTTCTTTTTTGTCTAAATTATTTTGATACATGGATATATTCTTGAATTTTTCTCTACAAATCGATACATGTTGAAAATTTGGACATTATGAATTTGGATAATTAAATTCTAAATCTTTAAAAATTTATCCTTTACTTTCTTTTAATTGAATTCTTATATCATTGTCATCATCTTCAGCTTATTGTGATGAAAGTTCATCTTTGACTTACGTGCATATGACTGTTGATTGGTATGATTATGACCAGGATAATTTGGTATAGTCATGACCATTGATGATTACATGAATAATTATTGTCACGTAGTGCAGATATTTGTTGGACGTGATACTATGAATATCCTTGGCCCTAGTGCAAGGATATTTCGATGATGTACTATTTATAAAGTTGAGTCCCTTTAATAAAGTTAATATAAACTTTTAAACATAGAAGATAGTAATATCATGCTCTACTTGATTCTTTTAATGGATTGCTTGTTTCGCTGAAGTTAACTTGTTGCTATTATATTTTATCAGTTTAACATTGTTGAAGGCTAATGATAACTTATTCTACTTATCTTAGTCATAATATTTCTTACTGGCTAGTTGAGCTCACCCTTTTACTTCCATTGTTCTCTTCAGGAAATGAGAACGTTCGCCAGAACTAATCGAGGAACGAGTGATGGCTCGAGATGGTGTTATAGTAGTCCTCATATTCTATAAAATAGTGTGTCAATAAATGTAATAGGACTCTATTTGAGTTTATATATTATCTAGATAACAATATTCGTGTAAAAAGTTTAAGCTCATGTTGTATAATTAAGTTTGTATTTGTATTCAGTACCATGTATTTGGCGACCCAAGATGGGTGATGTATACCTATTTTGGGGGCGTCACATTTGTTGTAAGTTTGGTTTATTCTATGGGACCCATATGTCATCATCTAAGAGTCACTTTTTCCATAGTACTTGCCTTTACTAGACGTTAAACCACTTGTCGTTTCGCATTACAAGCGTCAAACCACTTGCCGTTTCACATTACAGGCGTCAAACCACTTGCCTTTTTACATTACAGGCGTTAACCACTTTTCTTTCACATTACCAGACGTCACCGCCACCTTACCTTCTTCACATTTGCAAGGGGCTAAGCTAGAAATATCTAATATAAATAGAAGCTTATTTCTTCTTATCATTTCTCACCAATTCCACTAAGACTCACAAGAGAAAGCTCTAGAGAGAGAATCAGAGAGAATGAAGAAGAGTATTCTGTTACTACACTATTGCCGTATCCACTCCCTACTAAGATAAGAGATATAATTTTTGTTCAATATTCGTAAGACATAATATTTTTCTTCCATACCTTGTAGTATGTAAGTAATATTATTTCGTTTCATATTCCTAATTCTACACTTATTTTGATAAGTATGCTTCTATACTCCTTGAAATTTGCGCTTCATCTAGTATCATTCACAGAATATTTTTCTGAACATTCTTGTTAAGTTTTAATTTTTTCATGACGTGGGTATTATTCACGGGGTACTATTCATGAAGTATTATTCACGGTGTACTATTCACTCGGGTACTATTCACCCGGAGTAAATATTCAGGATAAAAGTGATTACTTTCTGTCCAAATTATTTTTGATACATGATATTATTCTTGAATTTTACTCCACAAATCAGTTATCATGTTGACAATTTGGACATTCTTGAACTGTGGATAAATTGAATTATAAATCTTTCAAATTTATCCTTTCTTTCACTTAATTAAATTCGTATATCATTGTCATTATCCTATGCTTATATTGTGATGAAAGTCATCTTTTGCCGTAGTGCATAAATGGACTATTGATTGGTAACAGAAATTATGTATCGGTAATAATCATGACCTGTAATGTTTCAAATGATGTGGTAAAGTCCTTATTAGCTCGTAGTGTATTGATGGACACTTGTTTGGCATGGTCATGACCACTGGTTATAATAATGAATATCCTTGGCCCGTAGTGCATGGATAATCGTGGATGTGATATTAACGAATATCCTTGGCCCGTAGTGCATGGATAATTCGATGATGTGGATTATTATTGAGATTTGTTACAGAGATAAAATATTGATGATGAACTTTTAATCATAGAAGATAGTAGATATTATGATCTACTTTCTAATGGGTTACTTGTTCAGCTGCAGTTAAACTTGTTGTCTATTGTATTCTATCAGTTTTTATATTGTTGAAGACTAAGAATAATTTATTCTGCATTTCTTAGTCATAATATTCTTTACTGGCTAGTTGAGCTCTCCCTTTTCTTTCATTGTTCTCTTCAGAAAATGAGAATATAGTTGGGACTAGTCGGGGAATGGAGTGATGGTCCAAGATGGTGGCTATAGTAGTCCTCACTATTCTATAATATAGTGTGATAATAATTATAATGAGAACTCCATTTAGTTTGGATATTTTCTACAAGATAATATTCGTGTTAAAACTCTCAACTACATTTTGTCGTATTGTATATATGAAGTTTGTATTTAAATTCTGTACAATGTATTTGGCGACTCAAAATGGGTTGTGTATACCTATTTTGGGGGCATCACAATTATAATAGTAATAAACAGAAAATTTTATATAGAATAGAATATATTATATTTTATTTAAAGTTTTTATTTTATTAGAATATTTTATTGCATAGTGCTCTATAGTAAATCAAATTTTTCTCCAGTTGTAGCGCCCGTGAAAACTTATTGTTGGTCCGTGATTTCTAATTCAAATAGTACCATGTCATTCTCCTATAAATAGGATGTTTGTTTAGAAATGAAATCACACCAGAATTAGAGATTCTTCTTCTATAATATTGAGCGTATTTCTTTTGAGTTTAAGGAATCTTTGAGTGTAGAAAATAATACAAGTTTTCTTCAAGATTATCCTCATTATACCAGTCAGAAATACTCTCATTTTAAGGTAAGATGTATTATTTATTTCATATTCGTAAGAGATATATTTTTCGTATTCGTAAGGAATATTATTTTTGTTCAATATTCATAAGGAATATTATTTTCGTTCAATATTCACAAGGGATATTGTATTCGTTCAATATTCATAAGGAATATTATTTTCATTCAATATTCGTAAGGGATATTATTTTCATTCAATATTCGTAAGAAATAATATTTTCTTCCATACTCTGTAGTATATAAGTAATATTATTTCGTTTCATATTCCTAAATATACATTTATTTTGATAAGTATTGCTTCTATACTCTTTGAAATTAGTATAATATCTTTAAAATTTGCGCTTCATCTAGTATCGTTTCACTGAAATATTTTCTGACATTCTTGTTAAATTTTAATCTTTTCATACCGGGGGTACTATTCACGGGATACTATTCATTTATACGGTACTATTCATACATACGGTACTATTCACGGGATACTATTCACTCCGGTACTATTCGCATGAGGTACTATTCACAATAAAAAAATTAGTTTCTTTTCTATCCAAATTATTTTTGATACATGAATATCATTCTTGAATTTTACTACACAGTTAATTATCATGTGATAATTTAGACATTCTTAACTCTAGATAAATTGAATTATAAATATTTAATATTTATCTTTGATCTCACTTGATTGATTTCTTATATCATTGTCATCATCCTCATGCTTATATTATGGTGAAATCATTTTTGGCCCGTAGTGCATAGATGTACTGTTGATTGGTATGGTTATGACCTGAAATTATGTATCGGTATAATCATGACCTGTAATGTTACAGACAAATGATGTGGTGAAAGTCATCATTGGCCCGTAGTGCATTGATGGACAGTTGTTTGGCATGATCATAACCACTGGTGATAATAACGAATATCCTTGGACCATAGTGCATGGATAATTCGTGGATGTGATACTAACGAATATCTTTGGCCCATAATGCATGGATAATTCGGTGATGTGGATTAATTATTAAGATGTGTTACAGAGATAAAATATTGATGATGAACTTTTAAATCATAGAAGATAGTAGACATCATGCTCTACTTGACTCTTCAAATAAATTATCTGTTCCGCTGCAGTTAAACTTGTTGTCTATTGTATTCTATCATTTTTACACTGTTGAAGGCTAAGGATAATTTATTTTACATTATATTAGTTATAATATTCTTTACAGGGATAGTTGAGCTCACCCTTTTCTTTCATTATTCTCTTCAGGAAATGAGAATATAGCTGGTACTAGTCGGGGAATGGAGTGATGGTCCAAGATGGTGGCTATAGTAGTCCTCACTATTCTATAAAATAGTGTGATAATAATTGTAATGAGGACTTCATTTGAATTTGGATATTGTCTACGAGATAATATTTGTGTTAAAACTCTCAGCTTACGTTTGTCGTATTGTGTAAATTAAATTTGTATTTGAATCTGTATCATGTATTTGACGACTCAGAATGACTTGTGTATACCTATTTTGGGGGCATCACATTACTCACCTATTTGAATATCCCAAAATAAAAATAATTAAAGAGACTGGTGGAGATGCTCTAGGGGCTGGTTGGCGAGCTTATGCAAATGAGGCTCATGACTCCCCTTTTCTGTTTGCTTCTAAAATGTTGACCCCATGGACATATTAATTATATTCGTCCTTTTTTATTTTTAGGTACGAATTTTGAATACCTATTTTTGATTTTCTTTAATTTCGTCTTCTTAGGCTGCTAAGGTTTTTGTAAAAAAATATACATATTTTTTCAAGTTACTTTGACTAAACTTTAAGTAAATTTATATAGATATGTTGTATATATATTAAATGAATTTTTTTTATAAAGAAAAGTGAATTTTGAACATGAAAAATTGAATTCTTTAAATAGAGAAAGTGAAAAAATGTAGCAAGAGAAAGTACAAAAAAAATAATTAAAGTGACAAAGTAAAATGTTTAGTTAGATTATGTGATATAATAATTTCATAAGTTAATATAACTTATAAAATAAAATTATATAATAATATTTTATAAATTAATATAATTGTATAAATAATTTTTTAATAGATTGATTTGGATTATGATCTGTATTGTTGAATCAAATGGATCATAAATAAATCAATAATCCATTATATAATGAATTTAATCATTGATCCATTATCAAACTTGTGAAATTTTTATGGAATATGAATTTTGAAGGTGGCTACTAATGTTTGTTGTTAACTAGTAATCTGGTTCTGGGAAGTGTTTTGGATATGGTGTTATTACCACAATTTTAAAACTAATGGATGGCAATTGGCAACACTTTGACTTAGAAAATTTGCGGCAAGCCTAAATGTAGTGTTTACGTCAGACTCTCTGTGCGATGCCCCCAAAATAGGTATACATCACCCATTCTGAGTCGCCAAATACATAGTACAGAACTTAAATACAAACTTCATTATGCAATATAACAAAACATAGCTGAGAGTTTTAACACGGATATTGTCTCGTAGACAGTATCCAAACTCAAACAAAGTCTTCATTACAATTATTATTACACTATTTTATAAAATAGTGATGACTACTACAGCCACCATCTCGGACCGTCACTCCATTCTCCGACTAGTTCTGGCTACGTTCTCATTTCCTGAAGAGAACAATGAAAGCAAAAGGGTGAGCTCAACTAGCCCATTAAAAAATATTATGCCTAAGATAATGCAGAATAATTATCGTTAACCTTCAACAGTGTTAAACTGATAATAAACAACAAGTTTAAGTGCAGCGGAACAAGCAATCCATTAGAAGAGTCAAGTAGAGCATGATATCTACTATCACCTATGATTTATAAAGTTTATCATCAATTTTATCGCTGAGATTCAGCTTAATAAATAATCCACATAACTGAATTATCCATGCACTACAGGCCAATGATATTCATTAGTATCACATCTACGAATTATACATGCATTACGAGCCAAGGATAATCGTGTTATCACCAATGGTCATGATCACGCCAACAATTATCCATCAATGCACTATGGGCCAATGATGACTTTTACCACATTATTACGAGTTATGATTATACCGAATAATCTCTGGTCCTAATCATACCAATCAACATTCCATCTATGCACTACGGGCAAAAAATGACTTTCATCACAATATAAGCATGAGTATGATGACAATAATATAAGAATTCAATTAAATGAAAGCAAAGGATAAATTTTAAAGATTTATAATACAATTTATCCAGAATTTAATAATGTCCAAATTGTCAACATGATACTGCATTGTAGAGTAAAATTCAAGAATAATATTGTATCAAAAATAATTTGGAGCGAAAAGAAATCATTTTTTGTTATAAATAGTACCCCAGGTGAATAGTACCCGAGTAAATAATACCCCATAAATAGTACTTTGGGAGTAGTACCCTGACATGAAAAGATTAAAAATTATCATGAATACTTAAAATAATATTTCAATGAAAATATACTAGATGAAGCCCAAGTTTAAAGGATATTCTACTAATTTCAATGAGTATAGAAGCCATACTTTAACAAAATGAGTATAGAATTTGGAATCTGAAACGAAATAATATTACTTACATACTACAGAGTATGGAAGAAAATATTATTTCTTACGAATATTGAACAAAAATAATATCTCTTATGTAAGACCCCAACTTATTATGAATAAAATTAAATTTTCTCTTTTCATTATCTTGAAATAATAAGGAGTTAATTTGATATAATATTTTGGTTATGGGTGAAATGTGCAAATTTTGCAAAATAAGCAAGTGGTTATAAAATATTCATTTTTGTCGAGGAATATTCGTTTAGTCGTGGAATATTCTTGTTGTCGGGGAATATTCGTACGACGACGTAACTATTTGTGGTCCCCATAATGGAATAATTGTCGGATGAAGAAAACGACAAGTTTGGGTTTTTATAAATAATGGCGTAGTTGTTACCGTTAACACTGTTGGAATACCCGATGTTTAAAATACAGTAATACGCGTGGTTGCACAGTAACACACAGGATTACACAGTATTTTTGAATTATTGATTCTTACGTAAGAAGGCACTACTCAATAATTATTACAGTAATTACTATTTAATATTTTATTTTATTGATTCAATAATTGCTACGTTGATATTTATATTATTGGTATTTCAATAATTGTCACTACACAGTATTTCCCATTATCAGATCAATAATTTATATTATTTGAATAATATTATTAGATAGTATTATTGGCAATATCTAGAAAGTTCTGTCACATAGAGGTTTGGTCACCTAATTGCGCGTCAGTAAGGAGAAATTCTTATCGGAAAGTCCCCTCTTTCCTGGGAACGGCGGCATGGTTGTCATTATTGTGATTCTGTAATATTATTTGTGAATAATTATTTATTGATTTATATGATAAAAAAAATATTTATTTTATGTGGATATAAATGATGGATATATTTTTTGTGGTTGTAAATGAAGAAATTAAAGCTGAGGTGTTTTATCAGTATTTTGTCGAAATGAAGAATAAAATATGGGATTTTCAAAAAAATTAGTTTATTACTTGATTTTGTAAAATTCATAACTCTTTGTTTATAATGAGTTAGAAGATGAGTCATATATCAAAAGAAATCCCTGAAAGTAAGCTAACCGTAGAAACTGGAATCACCCAAAATATCATTGTGGATTTTTCGTGGTGACTGTTGGAAGGAAACTGGTCCGTAGGACTCATAATCCGAAAAATCAATGTTCTTAAGATATATTGCGTGAGTTATAATTTTTAATCCGGTCGTTGGATCGTTGTGATTTTTAGATATGTTATACATATATAAGTTGAGTATATGTCCACAAATTTTGAACCGTTAAAAATTAACGTATGATTTGTTATGAATTTTAAGAGGTGACTGGTTCAGAAATTGTTGAAGTTTCTGAATTTATAATTTTGGTGGAAAATTCTGGAATGAGTGGGCCCCACCTGTGGTTGGTGAGAAATATGCTCAAATTTTATTTCAAATGTGGTGGGTGACAATTGTAGCCGGTAAAACCATCAGGAAGCAGGTCAAGTCTGCTTAGGCATGTTAACATTTTCCTATAAATAGGTGCTTAGGTTAGAATTGAAAATCACGCCAGAAACATATGCTTTCTCTCTTTCTCTCTCTATATTATCGAGCATATTTTGTGAGTATTTAGATACTTTGAGAGTTGCTATTCAGTACAAGTTTCATTCAGCATCACATCCGACCTTTCATTCTGAAGTACTGTTTCTTTGAGGTAAGAGATGTTATTTTCTTCTTAAATGATATTAATTTCTTCAATATCATTCTGCTGAGATATTGTTATGAATTTTGTTGTGGAATTTCTACCTTTTTGTGTCGAGGTTACTATTCACGTATACGGCACTATTCACAAATACGATACTATTCACTGAAAAATAAAATTTTTTCTTTTTCGTCCCAGATATTTTTTATGGTTACTATATTTGATTGTATCCATCTTTTGATCTTTATTTTTGAATTCTACTTCACACTTGGTTATTATGGAGTATTATTGAATTTGGATAAACCGAAATACGAATCCCTAATATTTGTACTTCTGTCTTACTAGATTCGTTCTCTAAAAAAATTTTCATCATCCTTAGTCCTTAATGGTGATACTTGATGAATATATTTGGCCTGTAGTACAAAGATGAATGATTACCTGATGAATATCTTTGGCCCGTAGTGCAATGATGAACAGGTGTTGAAATGAACATAACCAAATGGTGATACAAATGAATATCTTTGGCCGTAGTGCAAAGATGTATATTGATTAATGTTACAGGGATAAAATATCGATGATGGATTTTTAAATTCATAGATGATAGTAGATTTCATTCTCTACTTAACTCTTCTAATGAATTGTTGTTTCCGCTGCAGTTGTTGATCTAAAACTTGTTGTCTATTATATTCTATCATATTTTTTCCTGTTGAAGACTAAGGATAATTTGTTGTCTATTATCTTAGTCATAATATTCTTTACTAAGCTAGTTGAGCTCACCATTTTCCTTTTTGTTCCATTTTTCTTCTTAGGAACCGAGAACATAGCGGAAAGTAGTTGGGGTGTGGAATGATGGTTCTAGACAGTTGTTTAGAAGTCCTCACTATTTTGTAAAATAGTGTGTCAATAATTGTAATGAGGACTTTATCTGGGTGTGGATATTGTCTAGAAGATAATATTTGTATTTAAACTCACAGTATGTGTTGTCGTATTTTGCACGACAATTGTAATAATAAAGTTGTAGTTGTTTTTTGTACCATGTATTTGGCGACTCAGAATGGATGATGTATACCTATTTTGGGGGCATCACATCTTACCTTAAAAGAAGAGAATTTTTTACTAGTAGGGCGGGGATATTCTTGAAGAAAACTTATACTGTTTTCTGCGCTCAAAGCTTCCTTAAACTCAAAAGAAATACGCTCAATATTATAAAAGAAGAATTCTCTATTTCTGGTGTGATTTTCAATTCTAAACTAAACATCATATTTATAAGAGAATGGAAGGATACTATTTGAATTTAGAAAATCACGGACTGCACGGGCGAAAATCGATCGGTTGAAATTTTTTTTGATTTACTTTGCAAACATTATGCAGACACTGTAAGACCCCAACTTTTATGAATAAAGATTTAATTTTCTCAAAATATTTTTTGAATATTATGGTGTGGATTTGATATAATGTTATAGTTGTGAGTAATGTTTATAAATTTTGCAAAGTAAGCAAGTAGTTATAAAATATTCGATTGGTCGGGGAATATTCGTTTTAACAGAGAATATTCGTAAGACGACACAATCATTAGTGGACCCCACAATAGAATTATTGTCGGATTTAGAAAATGACATAAATATCTTTTTATAAAGATAACAGCGAATGTTTTACCGTTAGCTGTCGAAATACCTAGTGGTGAAAAATACAGTAATACACGTGGTTGCATAGTAACACACGGTATTAATTATTGATATTTACATAAGAAGTCACTCAGTTATACTTAATTATTGCTACAGTAATTACTGCATAATATCTCACGTTATTTATTCAATTGTTGTCACAATATTTTATATTATTAAATTAATAATTGAGACGACAAAATTATTCATATTATTATTTGCATTATTGACGATGTCTACAAAGTTCTATCGAGGAAAGGGGTTTGGTCACCTAATTGTGCGCCAATAGGGAGAAATCCTTATCGAAAATCCCCCTCTTTCCTGGTAATGATATGGTTGTTAAATATTGTGAGTTATAATAATGATGAATAAATATTGTTAAAAATGTGTTTTGAGAAGCCAAGTGTATTGAGATATGTCAGGAATAAACATGTGAACGATATTCCTATTTATATATGATTTGATTATGATATATATATATATATATATATATATATGAATGAATATGCAAGTATGCTTGCATTAAGAAAGGTTGTAAAGTCCTTTGATAGATAATAGAAGCATATGTACAAGGACTTAGAATGAATTGATCAAATGTGTTAGGTTGATCCTACATAAGCAAAACAGCTTTGTAAAGTCCTTAAAAAAGAAATGATGTACAAGGACTATAAATATAGAAAGATCAAGAATGTTAGGTTGATCTTATGATGTAATAGATAGGCTTGTCTAATCATCGAGCACTGCACTAGAAATCGTAGTCTGCCAAGAGAGTCAAGGAAAACTCGAGAGATATCGAGGCAGAATCGTAGTCTACAAGATAGTAGATCTCGGAGTTCGTACACTTCCAGGAGAGATGAGAAAGGATCGTAGTGTGTCGAGGAGAACTTCCTCAGGGTCATAATCTGCTGAGGAAGTCATGTTCAAAATCGTAGAGACAGCCTGCATACGAGCCGACCGAGTATCTGCCAAAGCTAAGTCAAGAATCATAGACTACACACAGACTCGTAGAGTCTAATAATCATACCTGAGGCAGAGATCGTAGTCAAGCAAGATCAGATGAAGACAACAAGCACAACAACATAAATCATAAAGTGTCAAGATCTGATCTCGGAGTCGTAGTGTCTGCATAGCCAAAGCTAAATCATAGAGTGCGGAACTAAGACTTCAACAGATGTGCTCAAAATGCCAAGGCAGAATCGTAGAGAAAATACGATTCTCAACGAATGAGTACTCCCAGAATATCCAAAGGAATGAAGCCTCTGGTTGGCACTGCATAGATATGTCCCACCTGAAGGAAACCAGAGAGCACTCAACGAATGGCATGCAAGCTAACAAAAGATCTAAGCACCAACTCAATCAACATCAAGATTGAGTTGTGAAGCCATTCGAGATGAAGTCTTCCACAAGGAGATCAGAAGAAGACTTTTGTAACTGACCAAGAAAAGTCAGCAAGTGCAGTAGCTGTCAAGCAGACAGAAGACAATGATCTTGGAAGTTAACAGGATCGTAGTGTTTACCAAACAAAGAAAGAAATGATGGAGTACATACAGAGATACTGGACAGCTTCTGAAGAACAAAGCTAAAGTGATTAGGCATTGGGTCAGTCCATTGATGAAAAGTGAACGGGAGATCACAAGGAGAAAGCGAGCTGAACACGCCACAAATCTGAAGTGTCTAGTTATTCAGAAGAGGCCAGAGCAAGGAATCGAGCCATCAGTATCTGAGAGCTACTGAGGCAAACAGAAGTGTTGAAGCACTACACAAGAGAAGGAAGAGGTGTTCTACATTGAAGATCAAATCAACACTCTTCAAGATCGTAGTGTTGTCTCTACCAGTCAATAAGACACTACGATCAAGTCCATGAAGACATGCATCAGAATCGTAGAGTTCGAATAGCTGAAGACTGAAGCATTGACAACGGTTCAATCTGAAGGGTAATATTTGGACAAGAGATCATTGAGAGCATCGATGCAAGGACAATCTCTGATCGAGAAATTAGAAGAAGGAAATAAAGTCTTCGACCTGCCCAAGACATTAAAGTGATATATCTGACAAGGTTGGTGAAATAGCAGACTGCAGTGTCAGAAAGTCAGGAAAAGACGTCATGTCACATCTGTAGTCTGCACCAAATAACTCGAGATATGTGAAGAAATTTGAATAGCTTTCAACGGCTACTTTTTAACGGGAAGATTGGGAAGCAGTATAAATCAACAGAGCTTCAAAGATCAAGAGTTGCTGATGATTATGTAGTTGCAGAATCATTGAGTTGGTGAATGCTATTGTTGACTCTACGAGTTCCACCAAAGATCAATAGAACAAGTCTTAGTGACAGTGAGAATATCAAGGTGGGAGTGAAGCAGCTTTGAAGAAGGAATCAAACAGATTGAAGCTTCACTCAACAAAGATGAGAATGCCATTAAAGATGACATCCAAGCTGAGAACTGAGAAGGCCAAGAAGATAACATTTAAGAAAGTGGCTAAGTACAAAGAAGATCAAGAGAGCCACTCTACGAATCACCATGAGCCGAAAGCTAAATATGAACAAATGCAGAACCATATCTGCAGAGTATTCAAGAAGGGTTCAGGGATTGCTAAGTGTCAGACAAAGTCTACTAAAAGCACAGAGACTTAGCAAACCCAGATGGTGAATGGTGCACATCTGATACCAATGAAGATGAGCAGAAAAGAGTGAAGATAATTTGCACCAAAGAAGATGTGGTCCGGACTCGAAGCTGAAAGCAAAGAGGATCACACTAAGCTGCTAAGTACAAAAGATGTTTAGAGCCTAATGACATCTTAGCAGCTCAGCACCAACAACAACAACAACTACTACAACAAGAAGCTAGAGCCTGAGGGGTCCTTGTCCTGAGGGACTAAATGAAGTTCCAAGCCTGTTGGGCTTGAAGAGTTCCTAGAGAACTAAAGAAGTTCCAAGGCTGCTGGCCTTGAAGAGTTCTTAGTGAACTGAAGTCCCAAGGCTGCTGGCCTTGAAGGAATCTTAGTGATTCAGGGTGCTGCCCTTCCTTAGTAGAAATCCTGCTAGTTCAAAGTAGAAGAGTGGATTAGGAGCTTGAGTCTCTGAACCACTTAAAACCACTTGTGTCTTTTACTTTATGTCATTTATATTATGTACATTAACTGTTATAACTGCTATGTATGTTTTAACTGCTTACTACTGAAGTAACTCTACGAACAATGTATGTGTGATTATGAATATATCAATGAAGGGGATCTTTTACTTATTCCGCTGTGCTTGAAAAGATTCTTAAGTTTGTCATGAGCTACTTAATGAGCAATACAACTTAATATAGTAAAAATATTTTGAAATTCTAAGGATCTATTCAACCCCCCTTCTAGATCTATAATGTGCCTATTGGGAACTAACAAGATAAATAGAGGTGGTTTTTATGAAGTATTTGTTATAAATTTTGCTTCTTATTTGTCAACTTTATATATATATATATAAAGTGTATATATATATATACTTTATATATATATATATATATAAAGTTGACAAAAGTGGGGGGGGGGTTATGGAGTTCACGCGGGAGTACAAAATTATTATTATTATTATTATATATATATATATATTATAATAAATTTTGTTTTTTATGAAAAGTATAATATATTATATTTTATTATGTATAGTGTTTGCATAGTGCAGCATAGTAAAATCAAAAAAATTAAGAAAATTTGCGCAGATCGTTTGTGAATCTTTTCTTCTATTCACCCGTGAGAAAAAAAATTCTGAATATTAACATTTCATTTTCCTATAAATAGGATACTCAGTTTAAAAAAGAAAATCACACCAAAATTAGAGAATTCTTCTTCTATATTATTGAGCGTATTTCTTTTGATTTTAAGGAAGCTTTGAGTGTAGAAAATAGTGAAAGTTGTCTTCAATAATATCTCTGCTATATCAGTCGGAATTGCTCTATTTTTGAGGTAAGAGGTATTATTTATTTCATATTCGCTTACGATATTATTTTTTGTATTCGTAAGAAATTTTATTTCGTTCAATATTCGCAAGAAATATTATTTTCGTTTAACATTCATAAGGAATATTATCTTCGTTCAATATTCATAAGGAATATTATTTTCGTTCAACAGTTGTAAGGGATATTATTTTTGTTCAATATTTGTAGGAAATTATATTTTCTTCCATACTCTGTAGTATGTAAGTAATATTATTTCGTTTCAGATTTCAAATTCTACACTCATTTTGTTAAAGTATTGATTCTATACTCCTTGAAATTAGTAGAATATCCTTGAAATTTACACTTCATCTAGTATCGTTTCACAAGGATATTTTTCTGAACATTCTTGTTCATTTTTAAACTTTTCATGTTGGAATACTATTCATGGGTACTATTCATTTATACGACACTATTCATACGTACGAGTACTATTCATGAAATACTATTCATGGGGTACTATTCACTCGGGGTACTATTCGTGACAAAAATTAATTTTTTTTCTGTCCAAATCATTTTTGATACAATATTATTCTTAAATTTTACTCCACAAAGTAGTTATCATGTTGACAATTTGGACATTTTTAAACTCTTAATAAATTTAAAGTCTTTAATATTTATCCTTGATTTTGTTTGATTAATGTTTATATCATTTTCATTATTCTCAGGTTTATATTGTGATAAAAGTCATCTTTGGCCCGTAGTGCATAGATGGACTGTTGATTGGTATGATTATGAACATGGATTATTCGGTATAATCATGACCTGTAATGTTACAAATAATGTGGAAAAAGTCCTCATTGGCCCGTAGTGTATTGATGGACAGATGTTGATATGATCATGACCATGCGTTCTCTTTGGCCAATGGTGCAAAGATGAATTGTTGTTTGGCATGATCCTGACCATTGGTGATAACACGAATATCCTTGGCCTGTAGTGCATGAATAATTCCCAAGGATATTCGTGGATGTGATACTAATGAATATCTTTGGCACGTAGTGCATGCATAATTCAGTGATGTGGAATATTTATTAAGCTGAGTCTCGGCGATAAAATTGATGATAAACTTTTAAATCATAGAAGATAGTAGATATCATGATCTACTTGACTCTTCTAATGGATTACTTGTTTCGCTGCAGTTGTTGACCTAAAACTTATTGTCTATTATATTATATCAATTGTTATACTGTTGAAGGCTAACGATAATTTATTCTGCATTATCTTAGTCATAATATTTTTTACTATGCTAGTTGAGCTCACCCTTTTCTTTCATTATTCTCTTCAGGAAATGAAAATAAAGTTGGGACTAGTCAGAGAATGGAGTGATGGTTCAAGATGGTTGTTATAGTAGTCCTTACTATTCTATAAAATAGTGTGATAATAATTGTAATGAGAACTTATTTTGAGTTTGGATATTGTCTAGGAGACAATATTTGTATTAAAACTCAAAGCTTATATTTTGTCGTATTCTGCAAGACACTTAGCAGTTGTATAAATTAAGTTTGTATTTAAATTCCGTATCATGTATTTGGCGACTCAGAATGAGTGATGTATACCTATTTTGGGGGCGTCACAGACACTATACAAATACTATGCATAATAAAATATAATAAATTCTATTTTTCATAAAAAAAAAAACTTATTATAATATATATATATATATATATATATATATATATATATATATATATAAACTGAGATAACTTCTATCAATAGTTTTGAAAAAGGGTAAGTGGGGGTCCATATAATAAGCAAAATTTGTAAAAAATACTTCATAAAAATCCTCTCAATATTTTTAACAGCATTTATTCATCAACATTATAACTTGCAATATTAACAACCAGATCATTCATAGGAAAGAAGGGGGCTAGCTTTGCGATAAGGATTTCTCCCTAATGGCGCGTAATTAGGTGACCAAACTCTTTCCTCGACAGAACTTTTAGACATTGTCAATAATGTAAATAATAATATGAATAACTTGTCATATCAATTATTGATTTAATAATATAAAATATTATGACAATAATTGAATTAATAATGTGAGATACTATACAGCAATTACTGTAGCAATAATTAAGTATAACTGAGTGACTTATCACGTAAGCATCAAATATCGTGTGCTAATACAACTATGTGTATTACTGTACTTTTATCACCGGGTATTTCAACAGTTAACGGTAAAACTTTCGTCATTATTTTTATAAAAAGTTATTTCTGTCGTTTTCTAATTACGACAGTAATTCTGTTGTGGAGTCCACAAATGATTGTGTCGTCGTACGAATATTCCTTGTTAAAACGAATATTCTCCGACCAATCGAATATTTTATAACAACTTGCTTACTTTGTAGAATTTGTAAATATTACCCACAACTATAATATTATAACAAATTCATACCATAATTATTCAAAATGATATTTAGAGAAAAATTCATCTTTATTCATAAAAGTTGGGGTCTTACACTCTGTTGTATAAATAATTAGTTAAATATTTTTTTTAAAATAAAATTTTTGTAATTTAATTTTAAAAGGTAACTAATTAAATTTTAATCAATAATATATAAATTTGAATTTTGTTGGCATTAATTAACTAAAGGTCTCCTGTATGAAATAAAGTTGTTTACTAAAGTTTAATCATTAATATATTTTATAATATACATTACTATTTTTTGTATGAATTATTATTTATTCATAATATTTTTTTATTTTTAATATATATTTATTTAGAAATATAATTGTTGTTGAATAATGAGTTGTCATTATGATTTTAGTTTAAAAAGCTAGCTAACTAAATTTTAATAACTAATACACAAGTTAGAATTGTTTTGTAACATTAATTAACTAAAGGTTTCATATATGTAGTATAATTGGTAACTAAAGTAATCATTAATATATATGAATATTTATAAATTATTTTTTAATATTAATTATTATGTACTCATAATATTTCTAGATATTTAATATATAGTCATTTAGATACTAAGTTGGAGGATTTGGAGGCATGGAAAAAGATGGGAAAGTTAAATATTTTATAGGAAGCTGATATTTTCACATACAAAATTAATATTTTCATATGATCCCTCTCACATGAATAATGACTGGGTCCCACCTTCGTGTGAGAGAGACTCATATGAAAATATCATGTTAACATGTAAAAATATTAGTTTTCATTTAATATTACCTAAAGTTGCCTTTCAAAATAAATTATGTCATTAGTGTGATCATTATTTTCTTTTCTTTCTTTCTCATTTCATCACTCCAAACTCTCAACATTATTATGATCATTTTTTTCTTTTCTTAACATGGTTGTCGACATGCACAAACGAACTGAGGCCTGCAGCCTGGCCTTGATCTGATCTAGGTTCGACATGGTCAAAGGCAGGTCTAGTCAAGGCCTGGACCAGGCTTGCCCGACCTGGAAGGCCATGAAAAGACCACTAACTTAAAAAAAATTTCTTGGCCTGATTTAGTAAAAAGCCCGACTTGAACCGACATGTGGTATTTACTAGGAGTGATCATTCGGTTATAACCAAAAACCGAATTAGTGACAATTTTACTATCCGAAATAATACCCAAAATTTGAAAATTACTGAATTACCGAATTGTAATTTCGATAATTCGGGTAAAAACTGAATCAACATCAATACACACGACTACCAACCACCTCTGTTTTACAGCCCAAGAAATTACTCAAACCCATAATTGAATCTTCTTCTTTAAAGCATAAAACACAAAACCGCCCAGCTAAAACAAATAATCCCAGCTAAAACAGCCGCTAAAACACAAACAAACCCAAAAAAACCCAAGTGAAAAACCCAAAAACAGCCAGCTAAAATAGCCGCTAAAACACAAACAATCGAAGCTAATAACAACGAAAATGGAGTCTGCTTCAGTGTTGGTGAACTGAAGAGGGACAGTTTATTCGCCGACGAGAGAGACGGAGGAAGAGGAGTCTGCTTCAGTGTTGGTGGGTTTAGGTGTGGCAGGGCTATTGGCCTCGGGATTAACAACGAAAATGGAGGATTTGCGAGCGGGATTTGCTCGGAGCCGGAGGGGAGAGAAATTGGGGGGTCTGCACTGCTTGTAGAAAATAAGGGTGGAATAAGGTAGAATCAAATAATAAGTTATAAGGGTGGAATTGGGTGGAATCACTAATCAGATAATAATAATAGTATAAAATTATTTTTTTTAAATATTAATATTCGGTTATTCGGGTACCCGAATTATCTATTTTTTAAAACTAAAACTAAAACCGAATAATGAGCAATAAATCAGATATAACCGAAATAAGAAAAAAATCGAAATATCGAAATAATTCGGTTAAAAAAGTTCGGTTCGGTAGTTCGGTTTTATTCGTTTTTTGCTCACTCTTAGTATTTACTATTTTAAGCTCAGAAAGTTTTTAAAAGATCTAACTGTAGTACAAGCATTTATTTCTATATTAGTGAATGTTAATATAAAAGTTCACTTTTTTAATTGGATTTGAATTTTGAAATAATTAGTTGTACATTTTTTTATGTTAAAAATAAATAGAAAAATTTGCATATAAATTATCAATAGACTATAGCTTCCAAAATATTTGAATTTTGGCCATCATATCTCAACAAAGATCCAAAATCTTATGTGTGGTGGATGAGGTGCAAACTTACCAAAAATATGTGGAAGTGAATTTTTAAATAATAAGTTATTCTAATTCTTCATTTAAATTTTTAGTTTTACAAAATTTGTTAGTTTATATCGGTCCAGACATTAAGCTCACCCCTTATCTAACATACATTGCTCACCCCCCTTTAGTGACGGACCGGGCGACGATTTGATCCGTCGCTATATGTTTGATCTATTGCTATATGTTGTCAGTCGCTATATGTTGTTCGTCGCTAAACGCTAAGACGACGATTCTATATATAGCGACGGACCGAATCGTCGTCCATTCCGTCGCAAAAGAGGGGTGAGCAATATATGTTAGATAAAAGGTGAGCTTAACGTACCCAGACCAGACTGCCTTGAGCCTGCAGGCCTAACTAGATTGTACTTCAGTTGTCAAGGTCCAACCTACCAGATCAAAGTCAACGACCTAACGTACCCTAATTAAAACCCAAGTTCTCAGATCAGTTGATTGATGTTTACGGAGTATGTTTGGAACTTAGATTAAAACTCTCGGAAAAAATCAGTGGATAAATATGAGAATTAAAGTTCTATACCGCTACGTTTGGATCGATGGAATAGGAGGGAGAATGGAATGAATCATTCCATTGGAATGATAAAAATGTTGTTTGGTTTGTTTATTCCAACGGAATAATGCATTCCTCCTAGAATGATAGTTAACTTAAAATTTTAATTTTCATTCCTTGAGGGGTGGCCAGGAATAAATCATTCCATCCATTATTTTTAAGTAATTGACAAATATACGCCTAAAGATATAATAGGGCTTTTTACATATTCATTCAATTCGATCGATCTGGGAACGAAGAGAGAGAAGGGGCCGATATTTGATAATTTCTTCGGAATTTCCATATTTCTATTTCTTCGTAATTTATCCCACTTACCCCCACCCAGCCACCCCACCCCACCCCTAACCCACCTACCCCACCTACTCCCACACGTACTAAACTACCCCCACCCACCCCACCCACTCCCACCCCACCCCTACCAACCTACCCCCACCTACCCCCACTCCCACGCCACCTCACCCCTTTTCTTACCCACCCCACCCTACCCCCATGTACCCCACCCCACTTACCCCATTCCACCCCACCCCATCTACTCAAACCCACCTACCCCACCCACCCTACATACCATACCTACCAACCCACCCACCCCACTTACCCCTACCCCACCCCACCCCTACCAAGCTACCCCCACCCCACCTACCTCCACTCAGCCACCCCAACCCACCTACCCTACCTACCAACCAACCCCAACCCACCTACCCCACCTACCGTACCTACCAACCCACCCCACCTACCCCCACTCCTACCAACCCACCCCCATCCAGCCATCCCAACCCACGTACCCTACCTACCCACCCCACCCCACCCCCACCCCACCCACCCACCCACCCACCCCTCCCCTCTCCTTTTTTCGAAGAATGAAATATGTGTTAAATTTTTAATATAAATTGAATTTAAGTTAAATTTATACATTTGAGGGTATTTAGGTCATTTTTTAATTATTTATTTCATTCTTAGATGTATTCCTAACATCAACCAAATATGTGTTAAATTTTTGGATTGAAGGAATGGAATAGAGTAGGGAATGGAATAGATGAGGGAATGGAATAAGGAAGGGAATGAAATGATTTTTTAATATTCTATGTACATGTTTGGTTGATGTTAGGAATACATCTAAGAATGGAATAAATAATTATAAAGTGACCTAAATACCCTCAAATATTTAAATTTAACTTAAATTCAATTTATATTAAAAATTTAACTTAAATTCAATTTATATTAAAAATTTAACACATATTTCATTCTTAGGAAAAAAAGGGTGGGGTGGGGTGGGGTGGGGTGGGGGTGGGTATATGGGGGTGGAGTAGATGGGGGTGGGTGGGGTGGGGTGGGGATAGGGTGAGTAGGGTGGGGTGGGTAGGTAGGGTACGTGGGTTGGGGTGGCTGGGTGGGGGTGGGTTAGTAGGAGTGGGGGTAAGTGGGGTGGGGTGGGTTGGTAGGTAGGGTAAGTGGGTTGGGGTGGCTGGGTGGGGATAGGTTGGTAGGGGGTGGGGGTAGGTGGGGTGGGGTGGGTTGGTAGGATAGATGGGTGGGGATAGGTTGATAGGGGTGGGGTGGGGGTAGGTGGGGTGGGTTAGTTGATAGGGGTGGGTAAGGGAAGGGGTGGGGTGGGGTGGGGTGGGGTGGGGTGGGAGTGGGGCCATGTGGGGTGGGGTAGGTGGGGGTAAGTTGGTAGGGGTGGGGTGGGAGTTGGTGGGGTGCGTGGGGGTTGGTTGATAGGCGTGGGAGTAGGTGGGGTAGGTGGGTTAGGGGTGGGGTGGGGTGGGGTGGCTGGGTGGGGGTAAGTGAGATAAATTACGAAGAAATAGAAATATGGAAATTCCGAAGAAATTATCAAATCTCGGTCCCTTCTCTCTCGTCGTTCTCAGATCGATCGAATTGAATGAATATGTAAAAAGCCCTATTATATCTTTAGGGGTATATTTGTCAATTACTTTAAAATAATGGATGAAATGATTTATTCCTGGCCACCCCTCAAGGAATGAAAATTAAAATTTTAAGTTAACTATCATTCTAGGAGGAATGCATTATTCCGTTGGAATAAACAAACCAAACAACATTTTTTATCATTCCAATGGAATGATTCATTCCATTCTCCCTCTTATTCCATCGATCCAAACGTAGCATAAGTGTGGGGTCAATTGACCTTACCCGGAAAAAAATTATTTTATAATATATGATAAATTTTTTAAAAAATTAAGTGTAATAAATAAATTGATTCAGCTGAAATTTTATAAATTTTTTAATATACAAAGTTAAATTGAATTTTTTATAACTTTCTCGATTTCATATTACTTCTATTCCTATTCTTTGATGTATGTATCTTCCTTTAATATTTTTAAAATAAATAATAATCTAATTTATATTATTTTTATAACATAAGAAATTTAATTATTTATTAACAAATTTGTGATAAAAAAAGCGTATTAAGGGTCAATAAGGAGAGGTATGTGTATATATAATGTTATTACTTGTTATATTAACAATATTTTAATAAAATATATGTTTTACATATGCAACCGACCACAAAAATAAACCCCGAAAAGTTACAATAATAAATATTATAACATCGAAAATGAATATAAATAAATTTAATTTTAATCACTAAAAATAATAAATATTATAACATCTAAAAGTTACAATTAAACATTTTTTTTAAACAAACCATATCAATTTCATAAACTTTTAAAAAGTCAAAAATAGTTATAAAAGTCAAAACAAATCCCTAACCCACGTGACCCACCCACAAAAATAAACCCCGAAAGCTCCAATCCATTTCGGACCCAAAGCTACATACTATGCAGAGATGGTGCTCCAAGCTCCGGTCAATCGCCGCCCTCCGCCCAACAACCACCGCGCCTCTTCTTTATTCCCATCGTCTCCTCCATTCTTCCCCAAATATTCTCAATAAAACCTTCACGCAACCTGTAATTTCCTCCAACATTAACCCCATTTTCAATGCCTCTTCAACAGCGCAGCTGGCATTGTCCAATCACGCTCCTTCCCTCCCTCTCTCGGTAAGTTAGGGTTTATCTTCCCCGATTTTTTTTTTCAAATTGGTTATTTTGAAATTGCAAAAAACAAAAAGCACCCAAATTTTCATTACTGTTTTATACTCTCTCACTGAATTAGTTGCGTTTTCCTGATTTTATGAAGTTTTTTTCCTTTTTATTAACAATGTGTGTAAATTAGTGGCTTTTTATGGGTTTGTTTAATCCGTATTACGGAATTAAAGTATTGATTTTTTGTATATATCTGTTTTTTTTTGTGTGTATATATATATATATATATATATATATATGCTTAGTTGATACAAGTGAGACATATTACTTTGAAACAAAGGAAGAAAAAGTTGAAGAGTAGGAAGCCAGCTACTCCAGTCGTTTCGAAGGTCAAGAAAATCAAAATGAAATCTTATTCGTATGTCTCTTTCTTTGTAAACTTCAGTCTTGTAATGTACTATGTACTTATATGTGTTTATGCATTTGTATGTATAAAGTGGAAGAGTAAATGTATTGGATTTTATTGACAGGTCATATAAGGGAAGATTTAGGGTCATGAAGGATGGGCAAATTAGGCGTTGGAAGGAGGGAAAACTACACAATGCACATTTAAAGGTATGTATGCTCATACTTTCTCATCAAATCGAATTAATTACGTTTCAAATTTTATTAATAAGTTCCAAAAAGATTACATATGAAACATTAGCTAAATTTTTTCATTTGAAAATTTTTAGCGTGGCTTGTCGGTAAACTTGTTGGTTATGTATTATCTGTTTAGTGGAACTTATCCAAATTTTTTTAAAAAAAAAGAATAGAAAAGGAAAAAAAAACAAGTATGATCTGTTTGGGATACTTGTTTGGTTTTGGTTAGTTGGATTGGAATTTCATATAGTTACTGACTTTTATCCCCCAAAATCTACATGAATGTTGATAAATATACAAAAAGATATGACATAATTCATAATTGGAATCATAGGTGAATGTCGAAATGTGCATTCTTGTAATAAATGAAAAGTTTGTATTTTCTATAATGTTAGTGGTCCCATTCAAGCTGTGTTCTACAACTTGTAAATTTTGGGCTCTATACTACTTAAAGACAAATGATGTCCTAGACATGCCATGTTAATGTCCCTGTTCAGATGAAATCATTGGTTGTTTTGGAAATTGGCAGAATTAGTTGCTGGTAACAATTTTTTGATATTAAAGACTGTCAAAGACGGTCGGTGGCAAAATATTGTACTGTTTTGTATCTATGGGTGCTTTTAGATGGGTGGCTATTTTTGTGTTCGTTGAGATTTGGAGTCCGGTTTTTCTTTGATCTTTTTTCTTCTCTGTTCTTTTCCATTTCCACTTGGGAGGACACCTTGTCCTCCTCCCTTTTGTAATTCTATATTTTCTAAATTCTAATAAATTCTTCTTTTATGGGAAAAAACCATTATGAAAGCTTAAACAGCCATATTACCCCATGGTATATCCAAGATGGCGAGCGAGAGGATGATAAGCAGTTTGAATTTTTCCTTCTGCAAATTATCTTATAAAGGGACATTCCTCAGCAAAAAACACATGCACTATCCGGCAATTAGATTGGTATCTCAATTGATTTCCAAATGTGAGTACTAACCTCAGGCATGAGACACACGCTCAAATTTAAGCGAGAGTCCATGCTGGGATTCATTGCACAAGGCTTTCGTAGGTAGGGGTGCTCATTGGTAAAAAACCGAACCGGTACCGAAAAAATCGAACCGGTACCGAACTGAGAAACCCGGAAAATCAAGAACCGGTACCAGTACCGAATAACCGGTTTCGGTACCGGTTCGGTACAAAGTCGGTACCGGTTTTTTCGGTTCGGTTTTCGGTTATACCGCAATAATTAAATAATTTTTTTTATATTAACAATTTTTTAAAACTAAGAAATGAGACTAGTAAATTACATTCTTACAAATACTAATTACAATTGTTAGTCTAAGAGTATTTAACTATTAAAGTTGTAGTAAATAGTAATTGTAGTTTGAAATTTTAAACAACAAAAATATGCTGGCATCTGTCAAAAATATCAGGAGAAATGCTAATAATTGTTATGTCTGTAAGAAAGTGTCCCGACAGTTGTCCATGAAAAGATGAAATTATATGGGAACTCGCTTTAAATTATGGTTGGTATTTATATGGTTTCTCTGCTATGTCAGGCCAAATATATTCTGTAAATATATGTTATTGCGGAGTAATTGCATATCAGAGTGTATGTTAAGTCATACTCTGAAACTGAACAAGTAAGCTAACAATCTAACTTTTCGGTTTTTTTCAACTTTTTCGGTTTTTTTTTTCGGTATTTACCGAATTCAAAATTTTCATTACCGCTACAGGTACCGAAAAGTATAGAAAAACCGGTACTGAAAAAACCGAAACCGAAAAAACCCGGTACCGCCGGTACCGGTTTCGACCGTTTCGGTAAAAAAACCGAAAAAACCGAATTTTTTGAGCACCCCTATTCGTAGGTTTGGTTCACATGGGTCAACCCCAGGGTCTCTGTTGTGGGATGTCTTTTGGTTACCTAAAAAAAAAAAGAAGATACAGCCCTTTTAAGTTATAGAAAAAGAGGGGAGGTTGGGGGCGGGTAACTGTTATGCGTTTTGCCTTTTTGTGTTTGAATAACCCTTGCTATTGAAGACACATGTGCTACCACCTTTTACTTTAGTGTTTTTCTTGCTAGTGGTTGATTATAATTTCTGATATCCTTGAAAAGAAAGGCTTTTAGACTGTTTTGCTATGTACCCTTAGCTTCTGGAACACAGTCTGGGCCGTGAGCTTAATGATAAGAAATAAAATGAGCATGGAAAGAAGTAGAGGCAACTTTTTGAAAGATAAGTTTAGTGCAAGGTTAACATTATTATTCATATCATCACTACACCACCATCATTATTCATAATCAGTCAGTAAAGAAAGCCTTGCTTCTTAGCGCTATATTATTATATGTATATATTTATTTTAGTTCAAGTAAGTGCATAAAGTATTGAAGCTCTCCCTCATAATGTTAATATCCTCGTGCATAGCTTAAAACCTATTTTGATACTGAAATTACCCAGTGATGTGTCCCAGTTAAGCTTCAGTCACCTTAGGCTTGCAACAGATGACTTCCTAACTACGCTTGTAGGAAATCCTTTTTTTATGTATATATTTCGAGAGAGATCTTTAAGATGAGGATTACTATGTTACATGAACTTGAGTACGGGAATCTGGCGTTGGTAGTGTGAAGTGTAAATGGTCCAAATTTTAGATATGACATAAATACAACAAGTAATGTGACTTAAAGTTTATATTATGTGAGGTTAGCGAAATTATTTAAAACGTTTGGGTTAACTTGAAAAGAAAATATGATTAGTTTGAGTATATTGAATTGAAGTTTTATATATATGACAGATTTAGTGAAAAAAACTAATAAGTTTATGGGTTTAAATTTGAATATGAGGAAGTTTATTGGTACATAATCAATCTTTGGCAACTCGTCCGACCGACAAGTGAAGGATCCGTGCTGGATTCCACACCCACACCCACTCCCACTTGTGTTGACATTGGTACATTAGTCTGAACTAATACAGGTTAGGATTACATGTACTCTTCCTTTAATTTCTATTAGTATATGTGATCAACAAGAGTAGCACTGATCCTTTGTTTCTTCTGTTTGGTCATGCACCACCGTGCTAAATGAGTTTTGAGTTTATTGTGTGGCACCTTAGAACTTTTGAGTAGTGACATAGATGTTGATGCTTGATTCGATGCTAGAATTGAGCAACTCTTTTGTATAACTTCCTATAACTGTGTGAGAATTTTCTTCTACAATGTAGTTTATCTTTCTTATTTTTTATAATAAAAATAAATTATGAAGTCCCATCTTTCTAAATAGACCGTAATACTACTTCTAGTTATCTCACCATGCAATGCATTTTTACAGTTTGATTTAAGCTCGAGGTGTTCTCAGTTACTCATATTTATACATTTTGTTATTGCTTCACCCGAGCCTATCATAGGCTATGCTTCCTCTTACTGTTCTCTACGAGGATTGAATTCTGTGCTCTTCACCACAGAGCTATCAGCTAGTGGTAGCCTTCTTGGATTGACTTGTGATGCAAACAAACCTCATGAACACAGCTAATATTTAAAAAGTTCAATCAACCTGCCATGAAAGACATCATTGCTACTTTAGCTTGAGCACTAGTGTATTACTTTGACTAAATGATCTTACTAAGTCATTGCACTGCTCACCAACTTGATCTTCCACGATGTAAAGGGCTACTTTTGCGTCTATCTCATTAGGTAATTATTATGGTCCATCCAGCATAAGATGTAGAGTTTACTACTTCACTCATCCGTTCCTGTGGTTCATAAGATAGTCCAAAGAGGTGTGGGGAATCTGCTGCTGGATTTTGGAATGCAATGAATTGAGAAATGAACATCAACTTCCTTCTAAATTTTGTGCTGATCTTAGAAAATATTAATCACATTTGTCAGCACTTAAATATTGGCAATCACAGTAGTTTTTTTTTATGCTCACGGCTCAACTCAAGAGGTAGACCCTGATCGGATAATTTGCCTATAGTGTGAATGGTAAGGACTTGGGAGTTATCAGTTTAAAGGATAGGGGATGCATAACCCCCAAGAAAAAGGGTAACGGCATTCAGTATGGGAACACAATCTTCAGCTTAACAAAGATTTTGTATCTAAAGGGCTAATACAGCTAAAGCAAGAACAGGCTTGAGCAGTATGGTTGATACTTTAAAGCCTTGTTTCATCCTCAAAGACTGTGTTGAGGCGAACACAGTGAACTACTATTTCTTTGTGAGGCAGTTTGTTTCAATTGTTTAGCGTTCTGCCTTAAAATTTATCTCTGCAGTTGGTATGATATAGATGGCCTTAGATAGAGAAGCAAAATAGGCTAGGGTGACCCAATTTTTTCTTATGGTCTCCAGGGAAACTCCATTGTGGGGAAACTTTCTGCAGTCAAGGTATTTATTGATATATGAGTTGTCTAAAAGACGTTATACCTTGGTTTATTTGCCTCTTTTAACAACTATGTAGATCAAGGGAACTTCATAGGCCAATGATGAATTTTTGTTGATTTTTCGATGTGGAAAGAGAGAAGGGTGAAATCATCTTTATGCACTTGGCTACTCTGTTTAGCCATCACCATCATTTTGCAATAACTATTATTATTGATAATTAATATCATTTTCAGTTGACCCATGTTTAAATATTTGTGATTTTTTATGAGTTTTACACTTGACGCTTGTGAACTGGGCATGTGTATGTGAAAATTAACTAGTTTCTGTTGCTTAATGCAGTCTAAGAAATCAAAACGTAGACTAAGACAACCTGGCATTGTTCCTGTGGCTTATGCAAAAGTGATGAAGAAACTCAACTTCAAATACTGCGGCTAAACATTGTGAGCACTCTGCGAGTTCTGCCATTTATGGCATTAAAAGTTTTAGGTGGCCATTTGTTGTTCTAGCTTTTACATAGCAGAATTGGTGGACCATGGAAGTGTAGAATGTTTCCTTTATTTTTTATTGTTTCTGGACAGTTTTAGCCATCACTTGATTTGGTTACGCATAAAAATACATGCTCTCTTATACTAGTTGAGATGGAGTGATATATATTATTCGTTGAGACGCTGTTTATTCCAAATGGAAGTTCATTTTTTTGCTAATTTGGGGGAGGGGTTGAATCTAGGAAGCAAGGAGTCTAGTACACCAACTGAGCCAAAGGTCGTCGGTAAAATAGTAATACTAATGTTTGAACTAGGAAGGTTACAATACTCTATCATTATTCATGATACATGATTCTATCTCTTGTTGGTGTATTTAGCCGCCACAACTCCACCTCTCTCCAAAGATTCATAGTTTGGGTTGTAATCCATTTTTCTCCAAGTGCCACTCATTGGATCCATAATGTAAGTTTGGTTTAGATCAAATCTCCAGTTGCATGCAGATGCTGCCCCGCAGATGTAGTCGAATTTGTAAGCCACAAATGCACCCATGTTGGTTGAGCAGTTGTACATTGTTTGCGACGGAAAAAGTGAGTTTGTTCTGAAGGTGAAATTGAATTGCTGTCCGCCGTGCAAGTGCTGCACTTTCTGGCTTCTCTCGAAGGAGAAGCACCGTATGCTTAGATAATTCGTGTGGTTGTTTTGAATGTTGACTACTATCGTGTCGCCGTTGTTCCAGAAAGCATCTGAAACTGGGCTGATGAAGATCAGCACTACTGCAACCAGTATGGAGGTATGCATGGTAATGGCAGCAGCCATGGAGGTCATATTGTTATATGCAGCCCCTCTGTTTCCCTTGCCTCCTGAATTATTTCACATTCAACAACAATGTCTATTTTTTTTTTCAAAACTTAAAACAAATCATATCAATTTTAATTGATTTTAAAAATATTAATATAATATTGGTATTATAATTTGAAACTAAGGGAGTGTTATATTAATTAAAAATAATATATACAATATGTCTTGGCGGACAGGTGTAATGGACATGAATATTGAACCGGCCAAAATTATTTTATTTTTATTTTTTTTTGTTTTTTTTGTCTCTCAAAAAATGTATAGTATTTATTTCAATTGAAATTTTTACAGAATACAGTGTTTTTAGGTGTAATTTGGATACATATACAATACAGTGTTGAACAGTCTGTATAAAAATTTCAATTGAAATAAATACTATACATTTTTTGAGAGTCACAAAAAAAGCAAAAAATAAAATAAAATAAAATTGGCCAATCCAATATTCCTGTCCATTACACCTGTCCCTGTAGAATACTTTAATATATATGTCATGTCCAATCAAAATTTCACATTCAAATATATATATATATATATATATATATATATATATATATATATATATATATTAATCCATGATCCTAAACAATCTCTATAGTGCATAAAAAAGATTTAAGATTCTTGTTTTTGTTTTTGTTTTTGTTTTTGAATTAACCATGGGCATGCATGCTATACGTACCTCTGGCCGCCATTGCAGGGAGCTCCTTTCTCCCCATGAATTCCTCTTACAGGAGAAGGGAAACAATGGAGACGGGAGAGACGAAGGGAGTTGAGGAGGATAATTGATTCTATTTCTCCACAAAGCTTAATGAACCTTTTTTTGGTATTTATATACACCTTCCGAATTATATTCTTGTCCAGTCAAAAATTATTCAGCATAATAATTATTGGTGGGTTTGCTATTTTTAAGCTTTATGATTTATATATGGCATACAAGCTACCTAAATATAAGTCACTATTTTTTTGTTCATAGAAAATTGGCCAAGCTGTTATAGCAGGCTACCTAAATCTGATGGGGAAACCATCATATGGCTGTTACAGCAGTCTAAGCTGTCGATAATTGCCGCCACGGGAACTGGAACAAGCAGCAGGGGTTCTGTTTCTCAACAGAGGGCTCTTTATTAGCAGGGTTGCATCAGAAAGTTGATGAATTGGGTGGGCATATGGGTGGGACAGGAGGAAGTAGTAGTAGTAGTAGTAGTAATAGGTAAGGCTCTAAAAATGAGTAAACAGTTCGGTTTGATTTGTATTCGAGCTCGACTCAAAATATAAATGACTCAAATATGAGTACATTTTAAAGTTTGATAAATTATTTGAACCTCTTCAAATTGTTATTTTTTATTGATACTCGAATCATATTTGTTCGAAAAGTTCAAATTGATCGGACTCGATTCGAGATCGTACTGAACTTGGTAGCTAAACGAGTCTCAATCAAACTTTATTTTATACTCGATAAATTTAATAAACCAAATATAAGCATTTAATATATATTCAACTGGACTCGACTCAATTAATTTACGCCCTTAGTAGGCCAACTGTCGATGAAAATTTGGAGAGACCCCATAACAAGATTTTTGTTGTAAAGCATAGAACTCTTAGATAGTATTATACTAGTATTATTATAGAGTGCTATAGTTTGCATATGCAGGTCATATAGTTTGATTGGAATTAGCTTCAAATTTAATTTCAGAAGTGAGTTTATTATTGTGCGAGGTATATTATATCCTTCAATTTTTGTAAATAAATTGAATAATTTTACATATATATTAATTATTATTATATAATACATAATAAAAATTAATATATTTAATTATTTATTAATAACATCATTAGATTAATTAATAATAGTTTAATCCACCCGATAATTTTTTCGATTTTGATACCTGTCCGGTTATGTGACAAATAAAATCCATATAATTAATTAAACTACGTTCCCAATTCTTAATCATTTCAATAATTTGTTGATAAATTCAATAATGTCATTTGTAACAAAAGAAGAACATGCCCATGCATGCATGTACATATAGATTACATGCAATCATCATAATAATGCCAATTAACAGTATTATATTTATCTCTAATCTACTACACCCAAGTGAACTAACCGAGGCTTTCTTCCCCCCCCCCCCCCCCCCCAAATTTTCTCGAGTTTTTCAACCAGCTGTACGTAGTTCTACAGCATACATACAACTATTACCATTTAATTTTTATACTACCGCATAGATTGATCCCATTTTTGGCACACATATAGTAATTTATTTATCGTGATTACGACCTAAAAGTGCAAAATTTAATGGCCGAACACGGCGGTGAATTACCGGCAGCAGGGAGATTGAGGGTGGTGGAAGAGGAGGCTACACCAGATGTGGCGATGAAGCTGGAGAGGGCTACAGAGGTTTATAGGGAATATGGAGGGATTCAAGATAAGCCTAATAAGGGTGAAGTTATGGTTTGGTGTTTGTATGGACTATGTTCATATTTTATTCAAACGCTTCTTATTCCTATTGTGTTTCCACTCATTATCAGCCAAATCTCCAAGGCACCTACACCTGAGAAGGAGCAGGAGCAGGGTTGGGACAAGAGCTTCAAGGGTTTGAGTACTTGTACCAAAATGGAGATGCAAGTGTAAGTGATACTATATTAAGTTCTTTGTTTTGTCATTCTTTAGGGGAAGAGTAAATTAATGTGATTCAAATTCGATGAAATTGACACGTCTTAACTATTGGTCAGCTTCTTGCGCTCCAATATTTTTCCCCATCTACACATTCAACTATACAAATTTTACATTTAGCAACACAATAAAATTCGTCGCTAATAATTGTGTTGTCATTAAAAGCAATTTTTTTGTGTCGCTAAATGTATATTTAAGAAAATTAATTGGAGGATAAATGTAATGGAAGAGATTCTATTTTAATTTTCTTAGTAAACATTCAATAACATAAAAATATAGATTTTAACAACAGTATTAGTAATATAATTATTTGTGACAATTTTTTTTAATATTACTAACTTTATTGTGTCGCTAAATGTAATATTCATTGTTTAATTTGGTTAATCTGACTAAACTTTTTCTTGATTCTAGGTACCAAGGACTAACATACCGATCAATAAATATCAAAAACTTAAATTTCTCAGCACTAGAATGGACAGCAATTTCATGGTTCATAGGCCTAATACTCTCCGCACCAATTCTTGCAATCATCTCAATCAACCTTGACTACGCCCAGCACCCTCAACACCTAGCCGGAGCCGCAACCACCCTTGGCCCCATCTCCTGCCTCCCCGCCGGCTTCTTCAAAACCCCCTTGATTTTCCCACCATACATCGTTGCCATCACCACTGCCACCACAATTGGCACAGCCTCCCACACGCGCCACCTCGGCCTCATGCTCCGTGGCTTCATCAGCTCCACCATTCACAAAAGCGAATTCAACTCCCGGCGACGAATTGCCGGCTGGCTTTCTATTTACGCCACCGTGACCGGCTGCCTAGGTTCCGCAATCTTTGCGACCTTCACGTACCGCATGCTACGTGGCCCGGATAAATTCACTAGCTTATGGATTGTCACAATTTTTAGTGGCCTAATGTGGCTTACAGGAATAATAATCCATATTTTCACTACAAATAGGCCTAGTGAAAATACAATAACAGCCCTTAATTCCGTCACCAAAACACACGTCTTTTCCATTTTTAGCCACCCTCACGCTGCCGGTAGCCTTGTGGGGGTTTTCCTTTCATCTTTAGCCACAATGTGCATATTTACAGGAGGGGTATTTTTTTTGGTAGGGCAAATTTGTCTTAAACCATTGGAGATATTCTTTACATTGTTAACCTATTTTATTTTCCCTATATTATCCCTCCCACTTTTACATCCACTTCAACAACTTATTAGGGCAGATGCATTGAAAATGCAGCTGCTAGGGTTTATCTTATCGGCTCTTACAACCGGATTCGGATTCTATTTTCGGGACAAAAACTGGCAGAACCACCATGTGTTGGTTTTTACGGCGGTTCAAAGCACGGCAGCCGGGGTTTTGCATGGTTTTGGTAGGGTTTTGTTGGTGGATTGTTCTCCGGCGGGGAAAGAAGGGGTGTTTTCCGTATGGTTTTCGTGGGTGAGAGCTTTAGGAATGTGTGGTGGTTTCGCAGTGGCAACCGCTGGCGGTGGTGGGGATATTAGTAGGCCTTTTGGGGTTGCTTTTTGCGGTTGTATCGTTGGAATTGTTGTGTTGATATTTGGGAATATTAGCAACTTTGGTGGAGCTATAGCTGCTGGGAATGTGAGGGAGGATATACAGTAGAAAGAGTTCAACAATGCATGATTATGATGATAATTATGAAGGTAGCTAGAGCTGGAGATTAGCTAGGTTGTTTAGATTGTTTTGTTTTGGATTTTTGATGGTTTTAACAGTTATTGGTTATTTGTGATTTTTTTCTAATCTCATTTTAATTGGGTTTCTTCTATTTAATGTAGACAATAAGTTTGATTGTACTCCCTCCGTTTTACTTATCCTTTTAGAAAATGAAATTTATTTCTTTTTACTTGTCGTATCTAGATTTTAATAAAATATTAATAACTTAATTTCTCTTATTATATATTCTTATATTATTAAATGAATAAATTTATGCGTACACACCCAAAGTATACATAATATATAAGACATTTTAGGTGATTTTATTTGTCTCAAATTATTTGACGTTTTAAAAAATTTAGGAGAATTAATTATAATATTTCCAAAATTATCCACAATGAAAAAATGTTAATGAGATTTTAAGAATATTATAGACAATTAATACTATATTTAATATTTTTTAATTATTTTTTAATTCTTGTATACAATTTTAAAACATCATAATATCATGAGACGGAGTGAATAAGTGAATAGTAATACTAATACTATCACTTTATACCTGAGTGAGTCATTGGATATACAATTTGAGTGTAAATATGTCATTTTTTCTAAAAAAACATGTAAAAAAAATGTAAATCAGAACAACAGTTGTCTTGTTGTTGACAGAGGGAACACAAAGTCTAGGCCTAATTAATGATCAAGATTGTGACCAATAGACTTGTTTGATTGGTTCTATCATTAATTATGAAAGAAGAATCAATAAGTCTAGGACGACATTTTTCTAGTAATTTTTTTTATAGTATCTTTTAAAAAATATATAGTATTTATTTTAACTAGAATTTTTATAAAAAATAGTGTTTTAAATATAATTTGGATACAACAAAAAATAGGGTATGTACAGTCTATACAATTATGTTTCTTGTATGTATCCAAATTATACCTAAAATACTATTTTCGGTAAAAATTTCAGTGAAAATAAATACTATATATTTTTTGAGAGGTACTATAAAAAAAATCAAAAAAAAAAATCAAAATAAAAAAATAAGATCACTAGAATGTCACTAAAAAAATATCACCTTAGAAGGACTCGAAAAGAATATATATCCGGATCAGTCAATCCAGTCGTTCTTACTATTAAATATGGCAAAGTTTTGATTATTCTACTAACAAACTACAGTATTTTGGAAGGCAAATTCGCAAGTTGATGAAGAAATCAAAGATAAAGGAGTAATGCTAGGCGGACAGGATTATTAGACATGAATATTGGACCGGTCGACTTTTTTTTTTTTTTTTTTTGCTAGTGATTTTTAAAAAATGTATAGTATTTATTCCAACAGAAATTTTTACAAAATATAGTGTTTTAGGTATAATTTGGATACATATACAAAAACAGGGTTATACAGACTGTATAACCCTGTTTTTGTATATGTATCCAAATTATACCTAAAACACTATATTTTATAAAAATTTCTGTTGAAATAAATACTATACATTTTTTAAGAATCACTAGAAAAAAAAAAAAAAAAAGTCGACCGGTCCAATATTCCTGTCTAATAATTCTGTCCGTGTAGAGTTATTCAAGATAAAGGGAACATGGATCCAAAAAAAAGAGAGCAGATGTTTTTGTAACTAAATTTCTTGTCTCCCTAGTGTTCTCCGGCCACTTCAATTTTGACACATATCCTTTTATTTAATTTTAAAATTAATTATTATTAAGTAAGACACTAAATATCAAAATTTGAGTGGAAAAATACAAGGAAAAAGAGAAATTGGGCAAAAAAAGAGTCAAGGAAAAACCCATACACCAATGCACGCGTGGAGAGCGTGAGAAGGTGAGGGACAAATTAGATAAAGTTGAGAAAAATTTTATATTGGTCGACAATATATTTTTTTAATAAACCAAAGGGGTTGGCTGGATGGTCAAGAAGGTTTGCTCTTTTTTTTGAATTTCTGGTAGGGTTAAAACTCATGAGAAAATCTCCTGAACGCACAAGGCCGATGTGAAGGATACGCTCCCGAGATTTTTGGGTCAACAACCATGAGAAAATTTCCCGAATTAAATGTATTAGACCGACGTGGAGGATGCGCATTTAAGTTGGTCCGGGGAGGGATTTTGGGGTCAACACTCATGAGAAAATCTTCTGAATGCACTAGGTCGATGTACAAGATGCGCCCTTAAGTTCGTCCCGAGAGTGATTTAGTCCGTTAATGATGATCATTGGGCCCAATCAGGGACGGAGGCAGAATTCAATATGGGGGTGGGGGTGGGGGTGGGGCGGTTGTATGTCACTAAAAAATAAAGTTTCACAATTACAAAATATATTTTTACTAAAATAAAGATAATGTAGTAATATAATTTTCTATGACAATGACAACAAAACATAACAAAAAAAAAGTCTTTTAGAACATATCAAAGCTTCGTCAGAATTGCACCCGACGTTTTTTCAAATCACGAAATCCATCTATAATGGGAAAATGAGAAAATATCTACTTCTGAAATTATCTTCACAATAGTCATTAGTCAATACTATTATAGTAAGTAACAACTAGTCTGATTATAACATTAAAATTTTAGACTTGGATTTCAGATTTTGGATTTGGATTTTTGGATTTTGAATTAGAGACTATAACAACTAATGAGCCAGGCCAAAAGCAATAGAATACCAAGTTGGCCTTACAAAAAACTCAAATCTTGGAGGAGCCATGGCCCCCTCCAGCCATAGACTAGCTCCATCCCTGGGCCCAATGATCTTAATTTTCAAATTAAGTTCAAATAAAGATAATTTTCTTAAGTTTAAATATTGTACTTTGAATTTTAATGGGAGTGATTTAACTCAATTAAGTTCAAATAAAGATAATTTTCCCATCGGAAAATTAAGATCATTGGGCCCAGAGTTGGTTTGGTAATGAAAAATTCAAAGTACAAGATAGGAGTTGGCCTGGTTGGGAGTAAAGTGATTGAAATGTAAAGAGTCTGCAAGTGTCATGCATCTTTATTTGAAATTAATTGAGTTGCCCGACCAGTTTCTTAAGGTTGTTTTAAGAACCCATGCATGCATGCATGTTCTTAATCATATATATGTTTACGATGTTTTAGGAAAGATTGCTGGTCTGGTATGCTAGCTGTGTTGCCATGGAGAGTATTTTAATTTATTTATTTTCTGATCAGAAGGATGATTTAGGAGTTAAGAGGAACAATTAAGTAACTAAGAAGGATTTAATGAAGCCTAAATTATATGGGTAATCATATGTTTTTATTTTTGTTTATGTCTTGGCCTGAATGCATAATACTTGCATCACTACTACAAAACAGTAAATAGACGTACAACACGGAAAAAACGTTGTGATTTCAATCAGAAAAATGTCGTGGTTAAGGGTGTTATCTATTTGATATCTTTACACAACGTTTTTAAAACGTTGTAGTTAAGCACAATACACAACGTTTTTTTAGAAAAAAACGTTGTAAATTTGTTTTCCAAAAATTAGCAGATGCTTAAAAACGTTGTAGAAGATATGATTTCAGAACGTTTTTTGGATAAAAATGTTGTTTAGTATATCAGACAACGTTTTTTAAATGTTGTAGATAAAAAAAAGAAAAAAAGGATGTGGTTGTAACCAAATCTGATCCCATAAATATTTGTAACATTGTAACCAAATTTATATATCCAAATAAACATAATTCTTATGATAACATTGTAACATTGTAAAACACAAGATAACTGTTACTGATCTCATAATTCCTAACCAAATTTATATATCCAAATAAACATAAATATTTGTAAAACACAAGATAACTGCTACTTTCTTATGATAACATTGTAACATTGTTATCATTGTAACATTGTTGTAACAAGCTGCTTTAATTTTTTCTGTCTGCTGATGCAAAGCATTACTCAATGAACCTTCAGAACCCTCCCTCCAATCATGCTCGGTATCAGCTATGCAAAAGTGAAACATTCTGTAATCCGTTGAGTACCTTTTAAGTAAAATGCAGACACATTTTTAGTTAAAGTCCGTGTTGTAGTTAAATACAAACACCTTAGCTACAACATATAACATAAAGTGGTGCCAAGAAAACTTAATAAACTGAGTTGGTGGGCATAGATGAGACTCCTTTGTCAGTAATCCAATGAAAAAAAATCGAAAAACTTAATAATATGAACGAATACATTCTTAGAAAATTATCTACAGATATTAACAAGGGCCAACAAATTCTCAATGTTATTAAAAATGGTATATACTGACAAGTTCTGTACCATGCTCCAATTTTGGATGCCAATAACTGACAAGCAATAACAACAAATTTAACAAATAATCTAATTCAACAAGTAAACATCTGAATAACAAATAATGCAGTTACTATATTCCATGCAACAGTAGAAAATAGCTAATGATAGCTGATAAATTATGAGGTCAGTATACATAACAACTAGTAAAATAATGTATAAAGGGTTAATAATGCCATACTTACAGGTTATTCAACTCAAACATGCCAATAAGATTGCCATAGATTTCAAGTGAGAATACTTGTAAGAGTTAAAGAATAACAGTCAATCAGCTAGTAATAGCAGTAATACCTTATAACAAAGCTCAAGGCTTATTTTCTCTCTTTGCCTCAACACTATAATCTACATGTTATGGCAAAAAAGGAATATGCTAGGATTCATGATAGATGCAACCCACAATCTATCAAAAATTGAACCCATAATCAACTGAGAAAGTACTTGAGACTTTGACCTTTCTTTTATCATTCAAAAATCAATCAACTGCATAACCCACAATCCAAGTTGGAATTTGCTGACATCCTCCAATCCGAACCAACCATAACCATGGTTATCACAAAGTCATACAAGAAAGAAAAGAAATAAGATAGCTTACCACCATTACACCTCCTACATGTGACTGAAAATTATTCTCTTGACTTTCTATTATCAAATTTATAAAGCCAGTTATATACTGTAATTGCAGTCTATCTATCTATCTAGCTGTCAATCAAAAATTACAGAAATACATCTATCTATCTAGAATGAACAATAAATGACATTCAGCAATAGAAATTTCTGCAACATTGACAGAAATACATCACAAATTGAACCATAGGAAAGAGAATAAACAGACCTGATTCTTCAGCATTTCAACTACCAATGAAAGAACAAGCTCTCTATGGGACTGTAAACACTAAATACTTGGCTGTTTAAATCTTTATCATAAAAACAGTCACACTCAATCATCCAGAAGAGTATATAACTATATCAGCTAAATGAGAATCAAAAGGAGAAACAGATTAAACCTTAACAAAATGCATTTCTAAAATCCCCATATCTTACCTGTCCTTCGTGAAGACATTCAAAATTTGCAGTACTTTGGTTGTGAAGGAACTGTGCACGATCTTCTCCGCTGACTGTATGTCATTCAAATCCACAACAAATAGATAAAGCACCAAATAAACAATAAATGTTTCTCCTATAATTAATAAAGAAGAAAATTCTACTAACAGAAGAGAGAATGTACAAGAGGGGGGAAAGATGTCAACCTTAGTGGAGCAAATAGAAGACAAAATACTAGAGATAAAGAACTTAAAAAATTGTAGCCACTATTCCCAATGATAATCTGATTTAGAAAGACCATGAAAGCTCCCATGGTAGGCACCACAAAGAGGCAAGGGTAAAATACTCTTCTAAATATATGCGAAGGTAGATGTTGCTCCCTGAAAATCCAGGCCTTATGCTCAGTTCACAATCTCCCTAAAAAAATAAATGTATTTGAAAAAGAATAAAAATTATCACATATAATGTTAGCATAAAATTAATACAATTGAGATCATGAGCAAGACTTTTCCTGTATCAGTCAAAGAATCGATGTATCTAGGGCTATAGGTGTAAGAATGCAGGATCATTTTTGTGACGCCCCCAAAATATGTATACATCACCCATCTTGAGTCGCCAAATACATGGTACAAAAATATAAATACAACTTAATAATACAGCTGTCGTGTAAAATACGACAAAACATAAATTGAGAGTTTTAATAAGAATAGTGTCATCTAGACAATATCCACACTCAATGGAGTCCTCATTACATTTATTGTCACACTATTTAATAGAATAGTGAGGACTACTAATGCTATCATCTGGACTGTTACTTCGTTCCCCGACTAGTCCCTGCTACGTTCTCATTTCCTGAAGAGAACAGTGAAAGAAAGGGTGAGCTCAACTAGCCCAGTAAAAAATATTATGACTAAGATAATGCAGAATAAATTATCGTCAGCCTTCAACAATGTTAAACAAATACAATATAACAAACATCAAGTTTAACTGCAGCGGAACAAGCAATCCATTAAAAGAGTCAAGTAGAGAATAAAATCTACTATCTTTTATGATTTAAAAGGTTTTTCATCACTTTTATCGCTGAGATTCAGCTTAATAAATAATCCACATCATCCCTGCACTACGGCCAATGATATTCATTAGTATCACAACCACAAATTATCCATGCACTACGGGTCAAGGATATTCGTGTATTCATCAATGGTCATGATCATGCCAACAACTGTCCATCAATGCACTACGGGCCAATGAGGACTTTTACCACATCATCTGTAATATTACGGTCATGATTATACCGATTAATCCCTGGTCATAATTATACCAAGTCCATTTATGCACTACAAGCCACAGATGACTTTCAACATAATATAAACATGAGGATGATGACAATGATATAAGAATTCAATAAAACAAGTTCAAGAATTAATTTATTCAGGAACTAATAACGTCCAAATTGTCAACATGATACTTCTTTGTAGAGTAAAATTCAAGAATGCTCAGAAAAATATTTCCATGAAAAGATACTGGATGAAGCGCAAATATCAAAAATATTCCACTAATTTCATGGAGTATAGAAGTCAAAACTTTAACCAACTGAGTATAATAAAGAATGGAATAACAAAATAAATCACCAGACATGCGATAGACCGCACAGACAAGTTATTCCAACAGAATAATAAATAACAAAACCAGGTCAGGCGAAATTCGCACCGACATGATATTCCAACAGAATAATAAAAAATGGAATAACAACAGAAATCACCATGCATGCGATAGACCGCATAGACAGGTTATTCCAACAGAAAAATAATTAATGGAACCAGGTCAGGCGTAATACGCACCGACAGGATATTCCAGCAGAATAATAAATAACGGAACTAGGTCATGCGTAAACGCACAGACATGATATTCCAACAGAATAATAAAGAATAGAATAACAGAAAAATTTCACCATATATTCGGTACTTCACATAGACAGGTTATTCCAACATAATAATAAAGAATGAAATAAAAGAAGAATTTTACCAAGTATAGGGTAGTCCGCGTATACAGGTTATTCCAACAGAATAATAAAAAATGGAATAACAAAAGAATTTCACCATGCATGCGGTACTTCGTATAAACAGGTTATTCCAATATAATAATAAAGAATGGAATAACAGAAGAATTTCACCATGTATGTGGTACTTCACATAGACATGTTATTCCAACATAATAATAAAGAATGGAATAACAGAAGAATTTCACCATGTATGCGGTACTTCGCATAGACATGTTATTCCAACATAATGATATAGAATGGAATAACAGAAGAATTTTACCAAGTATAGGGTAGCCCGCGTATACAAGTTATTCCAACATAATAATAAAGACTGGAATAACAGATGTTCTCTTCATGAATACGAAAGAAATAATACCCCTTACCTTAGAAGAAAATGGATATATGAGTAGTGAAGTGGCAGAATACTTTTCTTCTTTCTCTCTTTAGTTTCTCTCTCTAGAGTTTCAATGAATTCGTAAGAAATAATGAAGGAATGAGCTTCTATTTATAGGAGAATGGACTGAATAGTAACTAATATATGAACGGTCCAGATTGATTTACTTTTAAATTGACGGTCCATATTGATTTACTATGCAGTATTAATAAAATATTCTAATAAAATAAATTTTTTTAAATAAAATATAATATATTCTATTTATAATCTAATAAAACAAATAACTTTATAAAAGTATTCTATTTTATATAAAAAGATTTTACTATGCAAACACTATGCATAATAAAATATATTATATTCTAATTATTGTCTAATAAAACAAATAACTTTATAAAAGTATTCTGTTTTATATAAATAACTTTTTTGTTTTCTTACATTAATAATACTAATAAAACAAAAAATATAATATATATATATATATATATATATATATATATATATATATATATAAAATTCCGTGACTTCATAAAAAGACACCTCAATAAATTTAACAATATTTATCATCATTATTATAATTCAGAATATTAATCGATCATGTCATTCCCAGGAAAGAGGGGACTTTCCAATAAGGATTTCTCCCTATTGGCGCGCAATTAGGTGACCAAACCTCTCATTGACAGAACTTCTAGACATCGTTAATATTATAAATAATAATATTAATAACTCTGTCATCTCAATTATTGATTTAATAATATATAAAATATCGACAATAATTGAATCAAATAACGTGAGATACTATGCAACAATTACTGTAGCAATAATTGAACAAAATTGAGTGACTTCTCACGCAAGCATCAATAATCAATACCGCGTGTTACTATGCAACCACGCGTATTACTGTACTTTTAGTACCGAGTAGTTCAACAGTTTTAACAGTAAAACTTCCTCCGTTATTTTCATAAAAATATTTTTGTCATTTTTTCAATCTGACAATAATTCCGTTGTGGGGTCCACCAATGATTGTGTCGTTGTACGAATATTTTCTGTTAAAACGAATATTCTCCGACCAAATGAATATTATATAACAGCTTGCATACTTTGCAAAATTTATAAATATTACCCACAACTATAACATTATATCAAATCCACACCATAATTTTGAAAAAAAATATTTTGTGAAATTTAAATCTTTATTCATAAAATTTGGGGTCTCACAGTCTCCCCTCCTTATGAAATTTCGCCCTCAAAATTTACGTACGTGCCTAGTATGCCGAAGAGGTGAGGATACCGTGACTTCATTTCAAATTCTAACTCTTGAGGTATAACCCTTGAGTGTTGAATACGATCCTTCTTGTATAAGATTTTAACACATATCTCCTCATACATTAAATCTTCTGCTATCTCATCTAGTTCTAATTTAATAATCTGGTTCGGGTCGTCCACATAATTATGTAACATCGATACGTGAAAAACGTTATGAACACGCGACATACTTGGCGGTAAAATGAGTCTATAAACCACAGTTCCTATTTGATCAAGGATTTCGAATGGGCCAATTAAATCGAGGGTTGAGATTTCCTCTCTTCGTCGATTCTTGCTTCTAGAATAACGCCCTCTTGAACCTTCTTCTTCACATTCATCTGCTCTGACTATATAGCTTGAGCGACTTTAACTTTATCGATTAAAGTCGATTTTAATAGTATATTCTTTATCTTCACGTGGGTCCCTAGAGTCTTTAACTCTATCTTCATCATTTTTAAGTTATACAAAATGGGTTTTTGTGTTAACAACATCGCACTCATAAACGCATACGATCTTCTACTCAACGCGTCAGCTACCACATTCGCTCTTCTATAATGATATTGAATGATATAGTCGTAATCTTTAACAGCTCGAGCCAACGTCTTTGGCGCATTATACTTTTGTTTTGGTTGAAGAAATATTTAAGGGTTTTAGAAATGGGTTTTGTACTGGGGTCAATACAAAATTCAATTTCACGCTCTAGAGGTAGGCTAAGAAGTCTTCAAGAATACGTCAGGAAATTTATTAAAAATAGAAATATCATTCAAAACTGTGACTCTCATCTAAGACTTGGATAACACATCACATTGATACTTATCAACTTGTCATCGTCATTCACAACGTCTCCTACAGAAAGTCTGGCTTCGGTGCATTCCACACAAGGAAGTCACCAAATAAAAGCTCAGAGCTCTTTACTTATGGCTTGATACGACAATGATTAACTTTAGGGTTTGGTTGCTTGAATTTGCATAATAGGTTGGTTAGGAATATGAAAGCTAATAACCTTACGAAAATCATGATGAGTACTTAACCAATCGATTTCTAAAATCACATCAAAGGCAAGTATTTTCAAAGAGAAAAGATCGACAGGTAACGTGAAAGTGTCGATTTGAATCAACAATATTTATAAACAGTGGAGGTAATGAAGGTTTCTACTAATGGAGTTTCAACAGATAAGTCAAAGTCTAATTTCTCAAGAGTCAAATTTAAACGTTCAGCGCAAGCAAGAGAGATAAAAGAATAGGTAGCACTGATATCGAATAAGGTATAGACTTCGTAAGCGTTTATGATTAACTTACTCGTGATAACTTCGTTCGGGTTCCTCAACAAACACTCTTACTTAAACTACCGACTTTGACTTGTCTGAGACATCCTTTGGCATCACTATCCCAGCTGGACTTGACTTCACTATATGACAAAATCGAGCTAGGTGACCTTCTCTTCCGCAATTGAAACACGCTTTGGATTGCTGCGTACAGTTTGGACGGATGTGCCCCTCTTGTCCATATTTGAAACATACGACCAGTGGTCGTTCTTCTTCCTTTAAAACGGGTGCTGATTCTGCTGTCTTTCCATCATTATTGACCCTTCTATTCTTGAAATTTCCACTTCTATTATCTTGGTCATGATTACCACCGAAGTGGTTACTATTCTTGGAATGATAATTTCCTCCACGATGGTTATCATTGTTCCTATTGCCGTTGCCACCAGTATGATTATTATCGTGTTGCTGGTCATTACCTTTTGGTTATGCTGACTCATTATCGCGCTCTAATAACCGAGCCCTATTCACAACATCTGGATATATACAAAGTTTGTGAGAAATGAGACATTGACGTATCTCAGGTTTTAAACCTCTTAGAAACATTCGCGTCATTCGCTCAATTGTTAACATTTTCAGCTGCCATTTTCAAACACTGCCACAAAACAAGGGTTAATTAACATATAACATATTATCCCTATAGCCTGACCGACCAATTAAATACTAAATAAACTTTGGTTGGTCATACTAGCGAAGGAATTCCACATCTCTCCCATCCTAGTTCTTGTCTCACATCTTAGTCAGGGATCATATCCCTAAGCTTTGATACCAACTGAGACGCCCCCAAAATAGGTATACATCACCCATCTTGAGTCGCCAAATACATGTTACAAAAATACAAATACAACTTAATAATACAGATGTCGTGTAAAATACGACAAAACATAAATTGAGAGTTTTAATAAGAATATTGTCATCTAGACAATATCCAAACTCAATGGAGTCCTCATTACATTTATTGTCACACTATTTAACAGAATAGTGAGGACTACTAATGCTATCATCTGGACAGTTACTCCGTTCCCTGACTAGTACCGGCTACGTTCTCATTTCATGAAGAGAACAGTGAAAGAAAGGGTGAGCTCAACTAGCCCAATAAGAAATATTATGACTAAGATAATGCAGAATAAATTATCTTCAGCCTTCAACAATGTTAAACAAATACAATATAACAAACATCAAGTTTAACTGCAGCGGAACAAGCAATCCATTAAAAGAGTCAAGTAGAGAATAAAATCTACTATCTTTTATGATTTAAAAGGTTTTTCATCACTTTTATCGCTGGGACTCAGCTTAATAAATAATCCACATCATCCTTGTACTACGGCTAAGGATATTCATTAGTATCACAACCATAAATTATCCATGCACTACGGGCCAAGGATATTCGTGTATTCATCAATGGTCATGATCATGCCAATAACTGTCCCTCAATGCACTATGGGATAATAAGGACTTTTACCACATCATTTGTAACAATACGGTCATGATTATACCGATTAATCCCTGGTCATAATCATACCAAGTCCATCTATGCACTACAGATCACAGATGACTTTCAACATAATATAAACATGAGGATGATGACAATGATATAAGAATTCGATAAAACAAGTTCAAGAATTAATTTATCCAGTAACTAATAGCGTCCAAATTGTCAACATGATACTTCTTTGTAGAGTAAAATTTAAGAATGCTCAGAGGAATATTTTCATGAAAAGATACTAGATGAAGCGCAAATATCAAGGATATTCCACTAATTTCATAGAGTATAGAAGTCAAAACTTTAACTAACTGAGTATAATAAAGAATAGAATAACAAAAGAAATCACCAGGCATGCAATAGACTGCACAGACAGGTTATTCCAACAGAATAATAAATAACAGAACCAGGTCAGACAAAATTTGCACCGACAGGATATTCCAACAGAATAATAAAGAATGGAATAAGAACAAAAATCACCATGCATGCGATAGACCGCACAGACAGGTTATTCCAACAGAATAATAATTAATGGAACCAGGTCAGGCGTAATACACACCGACAGGATATTCCAACAGAATAATAAATAACGGAACCAGGTCATGCGTAAACGCACAGACATGATATTCCAATAGAATAATAAAGAATGAAATAACAGAAGAATTTCACCATGTATGCGGTACTTTATATAGACAGGTTATTCTAATATAATATTAAAGAATGGAATAACAAAAGAATTTTACCAAGTATAGGGTAGTCCGCGTATACAGGTTACTTCAAAATAATAATAAAGAATGGAATAACAGAAGAATTTCACCATGTATGCGGTACTTCACATAAACAGGTTATTCCAACATAATAATAAAGAATGGAATAACAGAAGAATTTCACCATGTATGCGGTACTTCGCATAGACAGGTTATTCCAACATAATAATAAAGAATGGAATAACAGAAGAATTTCACCAAGTATAGGGTAGCCCACGTATACAGGTTATTCCAACAGAATAATAAAGAATGGAATAACAGAAGTTTTCTTCATGAATACGAAAGAAATAATACCCCTTACCTTAGAAGAAACTGGATATAGGAGTAGTGAAGTAGCAGAATACTTTTCTTCTTTCTCTCTTTAGTTTCTCTCTCTAGAGTTTAGTGAATTCATAAGAAATAATGAAGGAATGAACTTCTATTTATAGGAAAATGGACTGAATAGTAACTAATTCATGAACAGTCTAGATTGATTTATTTTTAAACGAACGGTCCATATTGATTTACTATGCAGTATTAATAAAATATTCTAATAAAACAAAATCTTTTAAATAAAATATAATATATTCTATTTATAATCTAATAAAACGAATAACTTTATAAAAGTATTCTATTTTATATAAAAAGATTTTACTATGCAAACACTATACATAATTAAATATATTATATTCTAATTATTGTCTAATAAAACAAATAACTTTATAAAAGTATTCTGTTTTATATAAAAAACTTTTCTGTTTTATTACATTAATAATACTAATAAAACAATATATATATATATATATATATATATATATATATATATATATATATATATATAAACTTCCGTGACTTCATAAAAAGACACCTCAATAAATTTAACAACATTTATCATCATTATTATAATTCACAACATTAATCGACCAGGTCGTTCCCAGGAAAGAGGGGGCTTTCCAATAAGGATTTCTCCCTATTGGCGCGCAATTAGGTGACCAAATCTTTCCTTGGCAGAACTTCTAAACATTGTTAATATTGCGAATAATAATATTAATAACTCTGTCATATCAATTATTGATTTAATAATATATAAAATATCGACAATAATTGAATCAAATAACGTGAGATACTATGCAACAATTACCGTAGCAATAATTGAACAAAACTGAGTGACTTCTCACGTAAGCATCAATAATCAATACCGTGTGCTAATATACAACCACGCGTATTACTGTACTTTTACTACCGAGTAGTTCAACAGTTTTTACGGTAAAACTTCCGCCGTTATTTTCATAAAAATATTTTTATCATTTTCTCAATCCGACAATAATTCCGTTGTGGGGTCCACCAATGATTGTGCTGTTGTACGAATATTTCCTGTTAAAATGAATATTCCCCGACCAATCGAATATTATATAACAGCTTGCATACTTTGCAAAATTTATAAATATTATCCACAACTATAACATTATATCAAATTCACACCATAATTTTGAAAAAAAATATTTTGAGAAATTTAAATCTTTATTCATAAAATTTGGGGTCTCACAATTTTGTAACAAAAGCATATCACATGATAGCCATTCCACTATTTTTATAAGTGAATGAAGACCCGGAATCACACTAAGACATTGTCACAATTTTTGTAAATCTTGTTTGCAGATAATTTAAGATGCATCCTGTGAAACCCCAGAATTTATGAATAAAGATTTAAATTTCTCAAAATATATATATTTTTTAATATTATGGTATGGATTTGATATAATGTTATAGTTGTGGGTAGTATTTATAAATTTTGCAAAGTATGCAAATTGTTGTATTATATTCGATTGGTCGGGTGTAAAGTCCCCGAACCCGGATACTTGAAACCCGAACTTGATACTTCACGATACCATTTCTATGAGCGGAAAATTACTTATAATAATAACAATAATATAGAACTTAAACTTAATTTACATACACATCAAAGTCTACCTCCCAAGTACGTAACCTTTAGTCATTCATTACATGATATTAGATAAATACATATCATAATCTTCATAGTCTTATAAAACTATTACAAATACTGCCACAATTCTTAATTTGTTAGCTTTCCTTTTCCTTTGTTTCGGCCTGAGCTTTCTGGTTCTTCACACTTAGCTGGAAACATTTAAATTAAGCAAGGATGAGCATTTGAGTGCCCAAAAAGTATTATATATATATATATATATATATATATATATATAAGCTGAAAGGATTTAAATGTTTTCTTTATAAAACCTTTCTACAACCGGTCAATAGTTGTGAAGTAATCTGTACTAATAATAATAACATAACAACCCTCTTTCAAATTTTTGAAACTACATATTGACTATACATATGGTTTCTGTGACATAATATAAACATTGTTTTCATTTTCGAAAGGGTTTAAACAGAAATTCATCTATAAACCGTCATGACTTACGGGTACGGAAGGTGATCAGCCCCGTTGTACCCTGTATTGATCAATACTACATTGCAAGAACGATGTTATCGTTCACTCTGTCCGCCTTGGGCGCATAAATTTTTTACCATTATCGGGATGTTCATATCTGTCGGGTTTTCATAACAAAGGTCTTATCTTGTTCAACAATAATATATAATTCAACATATATGTATATCAAAGGTGTATCAACATGTGATTAAATACAATGATTATCCAAGTGGGAACACTTGTATAAATCATTTATAAAAATTAACGAATAGAATATATATCCGAATTATCATATACTAACATGTTGATAATCAAAGGGTGTATATAATATAGGTTTAACAATCTGTACAGTAATAGTATAATTTTAAAACATTCTTACACTTGTTCATTTCATAAAAAAAATGCAAAAGTAGGATACTTGCCTGATACGCTGCTTACTAATCTCAACTTAGTTTTATCTTTTATGAGATCACCTATCATTAATCAGATTATTTTACTGATTAGTATAACATAACGTAACACATAACACTGCCTATTGCAGTCAGCACATTCCTAATCACATAGTCACATAACCTTAGCAACCATTGAATCACAAATAAATAGTTAACTAACTAAATTATCTAAGTCCAGATCAATTTCTGAAATATGTCAGTCTACCGACAGCTTTATCGGGTAAATATTGAGTCTAAGACTCTATCCCCAAGTTCAATATCCAAATAGTTAACTTAAACATCAGTCACACTATTTTTCATAGCCTTATAATAATTATTAAATAATTATTACCATTTACCATAATTTTTGAAATACCAGAATCATTATTAAATAATTTAAATATCAAACAATTCTATTATCATTAACATTTAATCAATATTAAACTATTAATGAAACTATTGCCAAAATATTAAAGTTATGTATAATAACTCAAAATATTCTTAACGTATTAATATTACCCTTAAATGATTTTTAAAACATTTAAAATCATCATTAAATAATTACCATTAATATTTAAATATTAATGAACTATTATCTAAATATTAAAAGTAATTAATTATAACTTAAAATATTTTTAATTCATTTATACCCTTTTTAAATGATTTTTTAAATTAATAAAACCATTTAAAACTATTTATTTAATATAATTATTAAATAAATTTAATATCATTAATCATTAAATAAATATCATTAATATTAAATTATTAATGAAATTATCCTTTAAATATTAAAAGTTATATTTTATAACTTAAAATATCCTTAATCACTTTATTTCCATTTAAAATGATTTTTATAATATTAAAATCATTTTTAAACTAATTTATTTAATATTATTATTAAATAACTATAATATCATTAATAATGATTAATTAATGAATTTAACCATTAAATATTAAAAGTTATATTTTATAACTTAAAATATTCTTAAATACATTATTATTATTTAAAATGATTTTTAATATAATAAAATCATTTTTAATTTAATTATTAAATTCATTTAATAAATAAATTAATTATCATTAATTATTAATTTATTAATGAAAATTATCACATAATATTAAAAGTTATTAAAAATAACCTGAAATATTTTCATATATCATAATATAATTTTTAATGATTTTTCATGAATTAAAATCATTTTTAAATAATTTATTTAATATTATAATTAAATAAATTAAATACTTTTAATATTCCAAAAATATAAAATATTTATGAAATATATTTAAAATAATAAAAATATAATTTTCGGACATTAAAATAATTTTTAAGAATTTATTTTGTATTTTTAATAATTAAAAACAATTTTTTTTCTATTTTTAACCAATTTTCGGAAATTACAGAAATTAAAAATAAAATAAACTGTCGCTAAAGGTGCCTATAGCGACGTAACTGTCGCTATAGGTGTTCTTCACCACTGCCCAAAATTCTCAAGCCAGTACTGAGTGCCTTGCTTTGACCAGCTTTAAATCTTTGTGTAGTGTGTTTCTGGAAATTACAAAAGCTAGATCTTGTAGACAAAGTTTAATACTACAGGTTCTAACAAACAACATGATCAAACAACCTAACACAAGCTAGATTTAAGCAACCAAAGTTGCTGCCAGAGCTGTTCTTCATGAAGAACAGTTCGTGGGGGTTACTTCGGACCACAATAACTTGATGATCGTGTAATATTTTTGTTATCTATCAATTTCAGTGTGTAGACATCGTGTAGTACTACAACTATATTACTTAAACTCATCATAACAACAACATATAAAGATTATACGGGTCGGTCACACCATGCCAGAGTTCACATACTTAAGTTTTCTGGGCTGCCCAGAAATTGCCCGGTCAACGTCGGCCAACTCTGCTTGACCTTTAATAAGACGAAATCTAGTCATCTAATAACTTTACTACCACTTCCAGATTATAGCCAACATTACAGACTTCAAGTATTAACTTTCAAAACATCAAAAATCCAAAAATTCTGAGATCTACAAGGCTGGACATTTGCTGAAAAATCACAGAAATGAACTTTTCCAGATTTTTGAAAAACGTGATTTTGAGCATTTTGATGTTATGGGTCTTTGTAATACCAACCCAGATCATCACTAGAGACTAAATACAACATATTCTAACAACAAAAACTAACATCTAACACCCGATTATGGACAGAATTTAAAGGTAGGGTTTTATACCATTCTTTGATCCAATCTTTGATTTTCTGATTTTGTTGTTTCTGATTTGTTGTGGAACTTCGTGGGGCTGATCTTAGGGTCTGAAATGCTTGATTATTTCGGAGGTTTGAGAGAGAATGAGAGTTGGTTAAGTTTTGTGCAAAATAAAGCTTCAAAGTGATTTTTTTTTCTCTCCCAATCAATATATATGATTGTTGGGTGCATGAATGGCTGATATAATTCTGTTTTGCTGGCACGTTAGAGTCAAAGTAGTGGTTGGAGTTGGTGAGAAACTTAAATTTTGGCTAGATCTACAAGTTAAATCACTAAAATATCCAATAAGGGCAAAATGGTTATTCCTTAAATACAATTAAAGGCAAACTTGTCATCTTGTCAAACCCTTAGGGTTTAACCCTAAGGTTTAGCACATAACACAATTTGATTTAAGCAACTAGGGTTTGGAAATGAAATAAAATAATTTTAGTTTCTAATTTTTTTTAAAAAATAACTTGCTAATTATATTAAGTTTGTAATTATCTAAAACATGGACATTAGGGTTTATAATACCAAAAATTAGGGTTTCCATAATACATTTAGGGTTTCTAGAAATTAAATTAGGGTTCTAGATTTTAGGGTTTTAATTTACTAATTAAGTTTATTTTAATTAGCAATTAAAGTCTATCACACGTGTTATTAATCACAGTAACACAATTCTTGACAAATTAAACCTCCGGTTTAGGTTTCCGGATTAGAATTTCTAGTTATTGGAAATTAGAGTTTTCCTTCATAGTTAGGGTTTTCCACAGAAAATTAGGGTTTAATCAATTAATATTAGGGTTTTGAAATAAAACACCATAATTGACCAATCATCTACAATATGTACATACAATACATATTTATAGCACTGAAAAATCAAAATATAATTAATATTATATTATTATTCTCATACCCTAACAATAATCCAAAAATTAGGGTTTGAATTTCATATCTGATTTATTCTTCATAATTAACCTTATAAATTAAGTTAAAATAATTAACTTAATATCTTGAACAAAATACATATAATGAAATAATCATTATAATTATTCTAAAATTATTTCATATATTATTTAAATAATATATACCTATACTTTCATAGAAAATAATAATAAAAGCATTTTCAATAAGGAATTAATTAGTATAAAAATTATAATTGATAATAATCAATAATTCTAAAAATTTATTTATTTACAATACTTAATGTAATAAATAAATTTTATTTATCACACATATAATTATAATTACACATTACCTTGTCATATAATCCCCCATATTTATTTTAATAAAAAAAAAATTTATTCGCAAAATTTATGATTTATTTATATAGAAAATATCGGGTTGTCACATTCACCCTTCCTTATAAAGATTCCGTCCCCGGAATCACCACTTAAGACCTACACATACCATAACATACAGAGTATACAAAATCTTCGCAAGTAGATCTCGAGCATCTTTGATCGAACTGATCTTTAACTAATCACATAAAGCTTGTCTTTTTGATTAAACGAAAATTTGATTTCTGATTAAAAGCTTGTATTGGTTATTGATGCTTACGTGACAAGTCACTCAGTTATACTCAATTATTGCTATAATAATTGTTGCATCATATCTCTCATATTATTGATTCGATTATTGTCACAGTATCCTCTGCATTATATGTTATATTATTAAATCAATAATTGAGACGACAACGTTATTCATATTATTAAATTGTAATATTTATAATGTCTAGAAGTTCTGCCAAGGAGAGGTTTGGTCAGCTAATTGCGCGCCAATATGGAGAAATCCTTATTGGAAAGCCCCCTCTTTCCTGGGAACGACCTGGTTGTTAAATATTATGAGTTATAATATTTATGATGAATAAGTTCGTGTTGATTAAAGATGAATTTGATAGCTCCATTGTGTTGGAATTATTGGTGTTAGTTGAAATCGACATCTATTCCGATGATAATTGATGTCTAGGGGTTATATTGATAAATCGGGTAATTTATCGGATAAATGAGCAATTAATTGCTACTAATTCACATGCTCATATAACTATTTGTTCACATGTGTGTACTATTGAGTCACATTCACTTATTATTAAGGGAGTTGGTGCAAGATTGATAATACTTGCATGACTAAGTTAAAGATAGAGGTATAGATGGATGTATTATACCGTAATTCGTATTTTCACATGATTATAACTATTGAATCATATTATTTACTATTAGGGGAGGTGGTGCAAGTTTGATAATACTTGGAGGACTAAATTAAAAATGAAAGAAAAGTTGGAGGTATTGTACTGTAATATTTTGAGCTCCAAAAATGTGCAATTATCGAAACTATATTTTCCTATAAATAAAAGCTCATTCTTCCTTCATTTCTCACCAATTCACCAAAGCTATAGAGCAATTATTATAGAGAGAAGCTATAGAGAGAAAATCTATAGAGAGAAAGAAGAAGAGAAGCATGCTACCTCACTATTCCAGTATCCAGTTTCTTCTAAGGTAAGGGGTATTATTTCTTTCGTATTCATGAAAAGAGCTATTGTTATTCCATTCCTTATTATTCTGTTGGAATAACCTGTATATGCGAAGTACCGCAAACATGGTGAAATTCTTCTGTTATTCCATTTTTTATTATTATGTTGGAATAACCTGTATATGCAAAGTACTGCATACATGGTAATATTCTTCTATTATTCTGTTCTTTATTATTCTGTCGGAATATCCTGTCTGTGCGTTTACGCCGGACCTGGTTCCATTATTTATTATTCTGTTGGAATATCTTGTTGGTGCGAATTTTACCTGACCTGGTTCCGTTCTTTATTATTCTGTTGGAATATCCTGTCGGTGCGGATCACACCTGACCTGATTTCGTTCTTTATTATTCTGTTAGGAATAACCTGTCTGTGCAGTCTCTATCGTATGCATGGTGAATCCTTCTGTTATTCCATTCTTTATTATTCTGTTGGAATAACCTGTCTATGTAGATTACCATATGCATGGTGATTGATCCTTTGTATTCATTCCTTATTAAATTGTGGAAATGATCTGTTTACTTGGATTATGAAGAAAGTCAAAATAAAAGCAATGGACTGATGAAAATCATGGATATATGTAGTATTAGTAAGTGTTATGATAAGTTATGTTGGTTAATATGTGAAAATATGAAAGTTTCTTAGAAATCACAAAGGGTTGAAAAATCAGATTTTGGTGAAAATGGAACATGAAATTCAATTGATCATATCCCCTATTATATTTTGAATTTTCGAGTGTGGTCAAGTTCTAGAGTTATATCTATGAGTCTTATAACTTATCCAAGTGGAATCACTGAAAAAAGGTGTTGTAGATTTTCGTGTGGACTGATTTTAGCAAAGAAGTCAAAAGCTGCAAATTTCGAAAAAGTTACTGTCCAGAATTTTAAAAGGGCATTTTCGGCTACTTAATTTGTGTGAAAAAATCCGGCCTTTTGGGACATGAAAGTATATGGTATAAAGTATCTCCTGTCCAAAAATGAGCTCATTCCGACTTAAAATGAGCAAGTTATGACCATTTTAATATTTAGGTTTTTCTGACGAAAAACTCTATAATCGAAGTTCTATAATTTCGATGACCATGAAATTTAAATTGGAAGCTCACGTTAACATCTGTAAGATCCTGCCAAGATTTGGGAATTTTTGGAGTTAAACTTGAGGTAACTAATTTCTTAAAGAATTAATTAGAAATTGATTTTTGAAAAATAGTAAATGAATTTTAAAAATTCCGAGAAAAATATATGTTCAATATGGGACTATATTCTGCTGAATCCCAGAAAAGAAATATTTTGAGACTAATTTGGTATTTTTCATGAAAATGATCTAGTTATGAGTAAATGAGTTAAATATGTTATGTGAAGTAACAAAGTTGAAAAATAAGATTTTATGCCTTGGAAATCCTATATAGGGTATATGCAAATTTTTTATTAGGGATTTGATCATTGGTGATGAAATCTTATGAGTATGGCATTTTGAATGATTAAATGTATTATGTGGTAAAGTGTAAATAATTGAAATAAATTGTTTATAAGTTTAAGAAGTGATTAAAATATTGTTATAATATTAATAATATTAGATTATGAGTTTATTAGGTGGTTGATAATATTTGGATAAATTTAAAGTCTTTAATATTTATCATTGCTTTCGTTTGATTAATGCTTATATCATTGTCATTATCCTCAAGTTTATATGGTGATGAAAGTTATCTTTGGCTTACGTGTAAAGATAGACTGTTGATTATTGAATTGTATATCTTTGGCTTACGTGCAAAGATGGAGTGTTGATTATTGGTTTTATAGTTGTATATCTTTGGCTTATATGCAGAGATGGACTTGGTATGATTATGACCAGGGATTATTCGGTATAATCATGACCTGTAATGTTATAAATGATGTGGTAAAATTCCTCAGTGGTCTGTAGTGCATTGATGGACAGGTTTTGGTATGATTATGATAAGAGATTATTCGGTATAGTCATGACCATCGATGATTTAATGAATATCCTTGGCCCGTAGTTCAGGGATGATTTGATGCTGTGGTTTATTTATTAAGCTGAGTCTCAGCGATTAAGTTGATGAAAAACTTTTTAACTCATAAAAGATAATAGATTTTATTCTCTACTTGACTCTTTTAATGGATTGTTTGTTCCGCTGCAGTTAAACTTGATGTCTATTGTATTTTATCAGTTTAACATTGTTGAAGACTAATGATAATTTATTCTGCATTATCTTAGTCATAATATTTCTTACTGGGCTAGTTAAACTCACCCTTTCCTTCACTGTTCTCTTCAGGAAATGAGAATATAGCTGGGATGAGTCGGGGAACGGAGTGACGGTTCAAATGATAGCATTAGTAGTCCTCACTATTCTGTTAAATAGTGTGACAATAAATGTAATGAGGATTGAATTTGAGTTTGTATACTATCTATGAGGACTCCATTGAGAGTGGATATTATCTAGAAGACAATATTCTTGTTTAAACTCTCAGTTTATATTTTGTCGTATTTTACACGACAGTTGTATATTTAAGTTTGTATTTGTATTTTGTAACATGTATTTGGAGACTCAAGATGAGTGATGTATACCTATTTTTGGGGGCATCACACATCCAATACAATCTCTTTCAAATGCGCATCCAACTATGTTGGTTCCCACAACAAATTGCTCACAACATAAGCATATTAAGAAAACACTTGAAAAAGGTTGTTAAGATAACCTCTATTAAGCATTCAGTTATTCATATTTACAACTGCAACTGCTTATAAAATTATAAACCCCTTGCTCCAATTCAATTTGATCATAGCTACTTTGTAGACAAATTAGCTATGAAGCAAGTAGCAAGCAACAAGTAGCAACTAAAGGAACGGCTACTAACCTTGATTGCTTAATAGTTAACAGTGCAAGTCGACAACACAAGGAACTCTGCCAAGGCCTCCTTAGCAATAGATTGGAGTCTGCCAAAAAATGAAAATAACAAAGATAATAATCAACTATCCATATAGGAGTTTGCACTATTGGAGAGGGGAGAGAAACAGAAAGAGCTCATGAAATTGGGGCAAATAGCATGAACATACCTTCCTTATCCTGAATATTAGCCTTAACAATGTCTAGAATAACAAATGTTGTCTCGTGGGTTAAGGCATGGGCTTCCAAAGCAATTAAAGCAATCAAAACAGATATATTACAACTTAGTTTCAGACATTGAAAAATCCTCAACTGCTCATTGCTCGTCAAACAAAATAGGTCCCCAATTTTAGAACACATGACAAGAGACATTTTTGCTTCAAAACAGATCTTTTGGTCTACAGGATTACTTTGTTCATATGGAACCAAAATAAATGGAAATGGAAATAGAAAAAACACAGCAAATGATATTTAATGCAATAAATAACATAAAATTAATGTTAATCTGGTATTGGAAGACTTCAATTCATGCATGCTATTGTTTCAGTTGAGTAAGTTCTCCCTTTACAGTTTTCATAGTAGCTCTAAGTCGTGCTGTGACAGTTCATTCATACTTGCAGAGAAGAGATGTTTTGGGTTGCTTTGCTTCTTCTCCGTTGGATGAATCCGACTCGACGGTCACCGGGGTTTCAGAGGATATAGAAGGGACGGTCATCGGGGTTACACCAGATTCTTAGGGCAAAAAAAGTTACCCAAAGAAGATAACACATGCGATTTCCACAAATATGACGAAAAAATATTGCAAGAATTCAAAATCGAGGACATACCCGTTAGGGTTTGCTTAGATTAATCCTCTGTTCGACTGATTTGAGGGCAGAAGTCGATCGATTTGGCTTCCACCATGAGACAATCAAGAGAGAAGTTTGACCCAAGAACATCTGATTCGTGCTTCTGCAGTTTTGAAAATACTCAAGATCTTCTCCGTTTGGATGATGGAGAGAAGGGCACCCGCTTCCTTTAGTCGTAGATAGAGAAAGTACAGAGATAAGTGAGAAAGTAGTCTTGTTTTAATTTCAAATTTTGGCTTCCTGTTCCTATTTTTTGCTCCGTGTTTTTATAGATAGATAACGTTTTAAAAAAAACGTTATCTATTAAAAATCAAAAAAATGCCCTTTTAAATAGATAACGTTTTTGCATATATATCTACAACGTTTTTTTAAAAGCGTTGTAAAAAAACCACAATGTTTTTTAAAAAACGTTGTGGTTTGTGTTGTCTATTAGGTACTTTGTACTAGTGTTGAGTTATGTTTCTAATTATGATGACAAGTATTTCCATATTCTTCAGAACTCTTCTATTTTTATAGAAGTTTTTTTCATAACTTTAATATCCAACAAACAAATTATAAATAAAAGTTTAATAAGTTAACCGATTCTTCTTCTTTTTTCTTTTCTTTTTTTGATTTAGTGATGTAAATGTTAATCGTGGTAACAAAAAATTATTTAACCCATAAACATTATCGACCACATTAACATCATTTTGTTAGAGTTAATTGATAAAGTTTGTAACAGTTTCAAAAACCTTCAAATAGATAGATAGAAAATAAATTTTGAAAGTTTATATTTAATTGATTATCATTTTTTGATGTAAATAAAAGTTTAAATTATAGTTTATTATTGGTAACGGTATAATAGTCTGAACAATATTTTTTTTATCTAATCCTTTAATTAATCCGGAAAAAACATATATAATATGAGATTATTTTAAATTATCCCATGAATAATTTGAAAAACAAACAAACATGCGACTAGAATTATTTAATCCAAGAATTAATAAATCCCGAAATTATAATTCTAATTTGTAAATGAAACGGGGAATTATGATATCTGCATACAAATGTAAGTGTTAGTATTTCTTTCAAAATAAATGTCTCTAGCTTTGAAACTAATATAAATGTTAAGCACTTCTTCATTTGGAGGGGCTTTTGTCCCCTTTAACTAATAATAATATATTAAGATCTCGTACATTAAATTTATTCTCCAATTTTTCTCAATATATAGTAGGGTGCTAGTGACACTTTCAACGATATAATTATTTGTGACGAATTTTATTGTATGACTAATTAATTGTCTGTGACAAAATTTAACGTCGCTAATTGTTTGAATTTTATTTTGGCAGGCGTTAAATAATTTTTGTATCATTAAATGTGTATTGAGAAATTTTGAAAGATATGGGTAATCGAGGGAATCCTAATCCAACAACGAAAGTCTCATAATAGATATATGGTTATTTAAATTAAAATTAATTAATAATGAGAACAGTTGGTTATATCAAGTATATATGTTAAAGATGTATATATATATATATATATATATATATATAGTTCTATCTTCATTCTAAAATTAGAAATACAATTTGATTTTTAAGGTCAAACGAATTATATATTAAACTTCAAAATTAGTATGACTCGTAAAAGTTTAGAATAAAATAAATTCATAATTAATAGTTTTTGTTATATGTAAGACTCCAACTTTTATGAATAAAGATTTAATTTTTTCTAAATATTTTTTTGAATAATAAGGTGTGAATTTGATATAATGTCATAGTTATGGGTAATATTTATAAATTTTGCAAAGGAAGCAAGTTGTTATAAAATATTCGATTGGTCGGGGAATATATTCGTTTTATCAGGGAATATTCGTACGACGACACAATCATTGGTGGACCCCACAACAGAATTATTATCGGAATTAGAAAACGACAGAAATAACTTTTTATAAAAATAACGGCAAAATTTTTACCGTTAACGGTTGAAACACCCAGAGGTAAAAGTACAGTAATACGCGTGGTTGCGTGGTTGCATAGTAGCAAACGGTATTGTACAGTAACTTTGATTATTGATGCTTACCTGAGAAGTCACTCAGTTTTGTTCAATTATTGATGTAAGACCCCGAATTATATGAAATGAAAGTATCAATTTTCTTATAATTATTATTCTATTTAATAAATGGTTAAATTGATAAAAGGTTAAAGCTAAGGGTGATATTTGAAAATTTTGCAAAGTAAGCAAGTTGATATAAAATATTCGTTGTGTCGGAGAATATTCATTTAGTCGGAGAATATTTGTTTTGTCAAGGAATATCCGTACGACGACACCATCATTGGTGGACCCCACAACGGAATAACTGTCGGAGTTAGAAAATGACAAAAATATATTTTATAAAATAACGGCGAAAGTTTTATCGTTAACTATTGAAATAACCAGTGGTAAAAATAAAGTAATACGCGTGGTTGCATACTAGCACACAATATTGATACTTACGTAAAAAGCCACTCATTTTACTCAATTATTGTCACAGTAACATCTGCATAATATTTATATTATTAAAATAATAATTGAGATGACAAAGTTATTCATATTATTATTTGTAATATTGACGATGTTTAGAAAGTTCTGTCGAGGAAAGGGGTTTGGTCACCTAATTGCACGCCAATAGGGAGAAATCCGTATCAGAAATCCCCCTCTTTCCTGGGAATGATTTGGTTGTTAAATATTGTGAGTTATAATATTAATGATGAATAATTATTAATAGATTAAAAATGTGTTTATTAAAGATAAATGATTTATGGTAAATATTTATTCAATTTTTGATATAGAGATTTGTTATGAGGCGTTTGTTGTAAGTTTGACTTAGTATTCCATGGGAAGATTTACTAATTTTATGGACCGTCGATGGTAATTTTAATAGATAACCAATCTGGACCATTGATGGTGGTTTTAATAGTTAATCAATCTGGACCATTGATGATGGTTGTAATAGTAAATCAATCTGGACTATTGATGGTGGTTTTTATAGTAAATCAATTTGGACCGTTGGTGGTGGTTTTAAAAGTAAATCAATCTAGACCGTCGGTGGAGGTTTTAAAAGTAATCAATATGGACCGTCCGTTCTAATAGTAAATCAATCTGGACCATTCGTGAATTAGTTACCATTTAGTCCATTCTCCTATAAATAGAAGCTTAATTCTTCTTTCATTCTCACCAATTCACTGAGATTCACAATAGACACTATAAAGAGAAAAACTATAGAGAACAAGAAGAAGAGTATTCTGCTACATTACTATTCAGTATCCAGTCTTCTACTGAAGTAAGGGGTATTATTTCTTTCGTATTCATAAGGAATACTATTTTTCGTATTCATCCTTTAATATGTTAGAATAACCTGTATGCGCGGATTACGTACCGCATGATAGGTGAAAATCCATTTGCAGTTTCGTATATTATTTCGTTTCATATTCTTAAATCTAAGCTTACTATTGTAAGTATCGCTTCTATAATCCTTGAAATTAGTGGAATATCCTTGAGTTTTGCGCTTCATCCAGTATCGTTTCATTGGAATATTGATCTGAACTTTCTTATTAAATATCAATATTTTTTTCAGGGTACTATTCACGGGTTATTATTCACCCGGATACTATTCACTTTAATATTATTCACTTGGGAATTCGGGGTACTTTTTATGTCGGGGTAGTATTCACAGATTACTATTCACTCTAGTATTATTCACTCGGGGATTCGGGATACTTTTCATGTCAGGATACTATTCACGAAGTACTATTCACGGGGTACTATTTACCCGGGTACTATTCACCAAAAAAATTTATTTATTTTCTATCCAAATTATTTTTGATACATGAATATTATTCTTGAATTTTACTCCACAAAGCAGTATTATATTGATAATTTAGACATTATTGAATTCTGGATAAATTGAATTATAAATCTTTAAAATTTATCTTTTGCTTTCATTTAATTGAATTCTTATATCATTGTCATCATCATCATCATGCTTATATTGTGATGAAAGTCATTTTTGGCCCGTAGTGCATAGATGAACTATTTATTGGTATGATTATAACCAGGGATAATTCGATATGATCATGAACATTGATTATTACACGAATATTCTTGGCCCTTAGTGCATGAATAATTTATGGACGTGATACCAATGAATATCCTTGGCCCATAGTGCAGGGATGATTCGATGATGTGATTTATTTATTAAGCTGAGTCCCAACGATAAAATTGATGATAAACTTTTTAAATCATAGAAGATAGTAGATATCATGCTCTACTTGAATCTTCTAATGGATTGTTTGTTTCGATGCAATTAAACTTGATGTCTATTATATTTTATCAGTTTAACAATGTTGAAGGCTAACGATAATTTATTCTGCATTATCTTAGTCATAATATTTCTTACTGGGCTAGTCGAGCTCACCTTTTTTCTTTCATTGTTCTCTTCAGGAAATGAGAACGTAGCCAGGACTAGTCGAGGAACGGAGTGATGGTCCGAGATGGTTGTTTTAGTAGTCCTCACTATTTAGTGTGATAATAAATGTAATGAGGATTGAATTTGAGTTTGGATATTGTCTATGAGACAATATTCGTGTAAAACTCTCAGCTCATGTTGTATAATTAAGTTTGTATTTGTATTCAGTACCATGTATTTGGCGACCCAAGATGGGTGATGTATATCTATTTTGGAGGCGTCACAATTGCCACAGTAATTGCTGCATAATATCTCACGTTATTGATTCAATTATTGTCACAATATTTTATATTATTAAATTAATAATTGAGACAACAAAGTTATTCATATTATTATTTGCATTATTGACGATGTCTGGAAAGTTCTGTCGAGGAAAGGGATTTGGTCACCTAATTGCGCGTCAATAAGGAGAATTCCTCATCGAAAAGCCACCATTTTCCTGGGAATGATCTAGTTGTTAATATTGTGAGTTATAATATTAATGATGAATGTTATTGAAAATGTGTTTTGAGAAGCCGAGTGAATTGAGATAACTAGAGGAGTATTTTATGAAGTAATTGTTGAAAATTTTGCTTATTATATGGACCCCCACTTACCCATTTTTCAAAATTATCGGGAGAAAGTTATCTCAATTCTGTTATATATATATATATATTTATATATATATATATATATTATAATAAGTATTTTTTTATAAAAAATAGAATATATTATATTTTATTATGCATAGTACTGCATAGTGTGTTGCATAGTACTGTATAGTGTGTGCATAGTGCATCATAGTAAATAAGAAAAAAAAATTCAACCGAACGAATTCAGCGCCCGTGATGGTTTTACTGTGTGCCTGTGATTTTATTTTCTAAATCGTATCCTTCCATTCCCATATAAATAGGATGCTTAGTTTAGAATTGAAAATCACACCAGAATCAAATTTTTTTTTCTCTATAATATTGAGCGTATTTCTTTAGAGTTTAAGGAAGCTTTAAGTGTAGAAAATAGCGCAAGTTTTCTTCAAGAATATCCTCGCTATACCAGTCAGAAGTAATCTCCTTTAAAGGTAAGGAATATTATTTTTGTTCAATATTCGTAAGAAATAATATTTTCTTTCATACACTATAGTATGGAATTAATATTATTTCATTTCGTATTCCTAATTCTACACTCATGTTGATAAGTATTGCTTCTATACTTCTTAAAATTAGTAAAATATCCTTGAAATTTGCGCTTCATCTAGTATTGTTTCACAAAGATATTTTTCTGAATATTCTTGTTAAATTTTGATCTTTTCATGCCGGGGTACTATTCACGAAGTACTATTCACGAGGTACTATTCACCCAGGGTACTATTCATGAGAAAAATTGATTTCTTTTCTGTCCAAATTATTTTCAGAATATTATTCTCGAATTTTAGTCCACAAAGTAGTTATCATGTTGACAATTTGGATATTTTTAAACTCTGGATAAATTAAAAATCTTTAATATTTATCCTTGATTTCGTTGATTGATGCTTATATCATTGTCATCATCCTCATACTTATATTATGATAAAATTCATCTTTGGCCCGTACTGCATAGATGGACTGTTGATTGGTATGATTAATACTATGTATCGGTATAATCATGACCTGTAATGTTACAAATGATGTGGTAAAAGTTCTCATTGGCTTGTAGTGTATTGATGGACAGTTGTTGGCATGATCATGACCATTGGTGATAATAACGAATATCCTTGGCCCGTAATTCATGGATGATTCGTGGATGTGATAATAATGAATATCATTGACCCGTAGTACATGAATAATTCAGTGATGTGAATTATTTATTGAGCTGAGTCTCAGCGATAAAATTGATGATAAAATTTTAAATTATAGAAGATAGTAGATATCATGCTCTACTTGACTCTCCTAATGGATTATTTGTTCCGTTGCAGTTAAACTAGTTATCTTTTGTATTCTATCAGTTTAACAGTACTGTTGAATGCTAACGATAATTTATTATGCATTATCTTAGTCATAATATTCTTTATTGGTTTAGTTGATCTCACTCTTTGCTTTTATTGTTCTCTTCAGGAAATGGAAATATAGCTGGGATTAGTCGGGGAACGGAGTGATGGTCTGAGATGGTGGCTATAGTAGTCTTCACTATTTTATAAAATAGTGTGATAATAATTATAATGACTACTCCATTTGAGTTTAGATATTGTCTACGAGACAATATTCGTGTTAAAACTCTCAGCTACGTTTTTTCGTATTGTATAAATGAAGTTTGTATTTAATTTCTGTACCGTGTATTTGGCGACTTGGAATGAGTAATGTATACCTATTTTAAGGGCGTCACATTATATATTATACAATTATAATAATTGTAGAAACTAAAATTAAATAAACTAACTTATAACAATTTTATATGATAACCACAGAATAAGAAAATTAGGTCAACATTACATAGTTATATATTAAAGCACTTATTTAACTATTATTAATTTGGGGTATTATTTTAAAAAAAAAAAAAATTACGTGAGAGCTCAGTAGCCTTTGATGAAATGAAGAAAACAATATCACTTTTTTATAGTTGTATGTTCAAAGTGTAAGATCGCATCTTATTTAGTTCCTTATTTTAAAAAATTTACCAAAAAGAATAGTTTCGATTTGTGATCATCATATGACTGCGTAAGTAAATAATTATATATATATATATATATATATATATATATATATATATATATATGTACAAAAGGCTAATTTTAAAATAATTATATACATACAGTTCTACATTTACATTTGATTTAGTAAGAGGATAATGTTATTTGCTAAAATTTTGTTAGCCTCTTATCGTCTCTTAATCGGTAAGAGAAATATATAAATTCAAATCATTAAAAGTTGTCTCTTAATGAAAAATTTAAATCTATTGAGTCTCTATAAATATTTTATCCTCTCCATTCCAAAATTAACTTTTTGAAAAGTCAATTTAAGATATTTTTAAATTTAAAAGTTCATAGCCAAGTGTTAGAATGATTGTGATTGTGTTGGATTTAGTAGGGTTGAGCAAGTAACCAAATTAGAACCGAAACCGCACCAAAAATCGCACAAACCGCACCAATTAAAATTGCACCAACGGTTTCGGCGTATGTGGCGATTTTAGGTGAGTTAAATAACCAAAATTACGGTTCCGGTTTGGTTACTAGCCAAAAAACGCACGCATAAAACTGAAACCGCACCATGTGTGTGTATGTATGTATTATCTCTAGTAAATTCTAAAGTTACTTTTCACTTGAACACGCTCAGAGAAAATCTCAGTTTTGCATTGTCATTTTTTCACTAATTAAAAGAAGATGATTAGAGGTTATAGAGTCAAAAATTTAGCATTTAGGTTTTGGAATTTCGAATTTGTTTGATGTGTTACTAGAGGGACTTATAAGTGAGGGGCCAAATTCGTTGGTTCGAGCACTTGATTTATAATATGTTATATTATTAAATCAATAATTGAAACGACAAAGTTATTCATATTATTATTTGCAATATTGAAAATGTCTAGAAGTTCTGTCAAGGAGAGGTTAGATAATCTAATTGCGCGCCAATAAGGAGAAATCTTTATCGGAAAGCCCCCTCTTTCCTGGGAACGACTTGGTTGTTAAATATTGTGAGTTATAATATTAATGATAAATAAGTTCGTGTTGATTAAAGATGAAATTGATAGTTCCATTGTGTGAGAATTATTAGTCTTAGTGGAAATCGATATTTATTTCGATAATAATTGATGTCTGGAGATTATATTGACCAATCGGGTAATTCACCGGATAAATGAGCAATTAATTGCTATTAATTCACATGCTTATAACTATGTGTTCACATGTGTGTACTATTGATTCACATGATTTACTATTAGGGGAGTTGGTGCAAGATTGATAATACTTGCATGACTAAATTAAAAATGGAGGTATAGATGAAGGTACTATATTATAATTAATTTTTTTCATATGTTTAGAACTACTGAGTCACATGATTTACTATTGATTCGCATGATTTACTATTAGGGGAGGTGGTGCAAGTTTGATAATACTTGCAGGACCAAATTAAAAATAAAGAAAAAGGGGAAGCTATTATACTGTAATATTTCGAGTCCCAAAACGTGCAATTATCGAAACTATATTTTTCTATAAATAGAAGCTCATTCTTCTTTAATTTTTCACCAATTCACTAAAACTATAGAGCAATTATTATAGAGAGAAATTATAAAGAGAAAGAATAAGAGATGTCTGCTACCTCACTATTCCAGTATCCAGTTTTCTTCTAAGGTAAGGGGTATTATTTCTTTCGTATTCATGAAAAGAGTTATTTCTTTCAATATTCGTAAGGTTTGTTATATCATTCTTTATTATTCTGTTGGAATAACCTGTCTGTGCGATCTATCGCATGCCTGGTGAATTTTTTTGTTATTCCATTCTTTCTTATTCTGTTGGAATAACCTGTCTGTGCGGTCTATCGCATGCCTGGTGAATTCTTCGGTTATTCCATTCTTTATTATTCCGTTGGAATAACCTGTCTACGCGGACTACCGCATGCATGGTAAATTCTTCTGTTATTCCATTCTTTATTATTCTGTTGGAGGACATATATTTTGGTGAATTTGGAGAACTTAACTTAGATACTCACTGGATTTTTGATTCGTCAAAGAAATAATTGCTGACTGGACTTTTGAGAATTTACCTGTTTGTGATATAATAATGAACAACAGTAGGTTGCATGACTTGGTGATGTTTCTGTATTAGCTTGCACTCTATAACTAATTACCTGCACTGGGCTAATGATTTTCCAGGTCAAAATGGAGATATTCGATCACCAAAGAGAGTTTGCACTGATCGAAGCGTATTAGTAGAGCGGAATTCCTTCACATCAACAGTGAAGGATCGCCTTCTGGCCACCAATAACTTCAAGTCAAAATTACTGCCACCTGCTTTGCAGTCTGCATTTTTAAGGTAGCTATGATAATTCCAAGGTGCCATGAAGTAGATCTGCAGCATGGTACGCTATTTTTTTTTTCTTTCTGATTAGCAGTACTGAAATGGCTAATTTTATGCAGTCCAACAAGGCCAAATCCAGGGGGCGGAGGGGAAACATGTGCCGAAACTGCAATCAATGTATTCTTTGGCAAGGTAATATTATTTTGCTTGACTTCAATTATCTAGAATATATTGGTAGATATATTATTGCGTGCATATGGCGTCATTGAGAAGATGTATTTTTCTTTGTTATCACCTCTGATTTGAAGTTAGCTTCCCTCTTTTTTATTCTTATTACGTGGATGAAGTCTCACTAGTTAAGGCATCTAATGAATACATTTATTTACCCATTTGGGTCATCCCATAGACGGTTGCATTGTGGATGGTTAGATGATCAATGTTCCAAAGACCCAAGTTGTATATGTTGACGGATTTAGGAGGCAAACAGGCAGTTCAAAGATGATGTATCATTTATTGCTAAGTTGTGCATGGCTTTGTGTATACTGCTTTACTAAGAAATGAACTATTATGTTATATATATATATATATATATCCATATACTTCAGTCTCTGTGTTTGAAGGAAATTTTGCTTCCCTTGCCTCACATCCTATTTTGATCATGTTACTTGCACTGATTTGTAATTAGATTTGATGTTTAACTTTGTTTATTGATTGTATTATCTGTTTATATGCTAAGATTGTATTGTTTGAATTCTTTGAGTTGCAAGGTTGTAAAGTTAGCAGCTGTCAGAATCAATGAAATGGTTGAAAGACTACAATTGTCGCAGCAAATAAGGGAGAATGTGTACTGTCTATTTCAGCAGATCCTTGTGCAGCGGACTGCTCTATTTTTAACCACCATATAGACCAGATCATCCTCTGTTGTCTTTATGGAGTTGCAAAGGTTTGTTATTTTAGATAACTATGGGAACTTGACCTGCTCTTTTATCATCCTTTTAATTCCTTGTGTTCTGGACTGCAGATTTCTCAACTAATTAACCTGACCTTTAAAGAAATCATTCACAACTATAGAAAACAACCTCAGTGTAAGCCTCAGGTTTTTCAAAGTGTGTTTGTTGATTGGTCAATAGCTCGTCGTAATGGGGTATGTTACTCTTCTACTACTCTCTTGTCCTCAATCTTTTGAGAAAATCCTTAGCTTTTGAATGGTATTGAAACAGAAAACAGGAAGGGATCATGTTGATATCATCACGTTTTACAATGAAATATTCATTCCTTCTGTAAAGCCTCTACAGGTGGAGCTTGCCCCTGCTGGAAATGCTCAAAAAAGTAACCAAATGTCAGAAGCTACCAATAATAAAGATGGTGAGCTTATTCTAAAGCTTTTCTCAAATATCTGCTGTAGGTTTTGAATCTTTTTTTGTGATCTCCTTGTAAGTTGTCTTTTGCTGAAACCTGTGGTCTCAAATACTTTTCTTTGTTTCCTCTTTTGCTAATTGATCATTCCTTGCCAATTAGGTCAATGTCCTGGATCACCCAAGGTATCTACATTTCCCAGCGTCCCTGATATGTCCCCGAGGAAAGTATCTGCAGTACACAATGTCTATGTCTCACCATTGCGATCATCAAAGGTATTTGTTGTGTTATATTTCCTTTTTTCCTACTGATGGTTTTCTGGTTGTTGGGAGAGGGTTGATCTTAGGACTTTGGCTTGGACTTCATGTATGCATATGTATTACAATTCACAGCTTTGCTGAAACCACCACTTATTTGTAAAGCTGATATATTCATGAATAATAAGACTTTGCACTATGTATGGATTTTCTTTTCATTACATCCAGGATAGCGTAGAATATGTCTAAAGGGACTACCATTACTAGCCAAAACCTGTCAATCCTAGCCTGGCCAGAAGTTGTTGTGCCTAAGAAATTGAGCTAGCCTGGCCCTTATTTTAGGTCTTTCTGATGTATTAATTGTATTAACCAGAAAGAAAAAGAAAATTATGATTTGTTCAGCTCAAGTGTTAGATTCGTTCTTATTCACATTTCAGACATTAAGTTTAGGTTATTAATGAATTTGAAATTTAGTAAGACTTTAATCTCATTACCTAATTCAGAATTTTAAATCTACAAAGAGGATATATTTTGCCCAGCATTGTGCCCTTTATTGGTAAAACACATTTGATCTCAATTTTATATGCAGAGGGATGCTTTATTTTCTCATAGCTCTAAAAGCTATTATGCTTGTGTTGGAGAGAGCACCCACGCTTACCTAAGCCCTTCTAAGGATCTTACTGCCATCAATAACCATTTGAATGGGTATGCATACTTTTATTCGACATTTAAGACATTTTAGAGTATGAGACGAGTATATAATACTGATGCCCTCTTCCATTTTTCAGTACCCGAAAGTTCAGAGGCACACTCAATTCTGACGATGTTGATGTTCTGGTTAGTGACTCCATGGTGGCCAACAGCCTCTACCTTCAAAATGGAAGCTCCGCATCCTCATCAGGGTCACCCTTGAAACCTGAGCAAACTGACACAACATAATCTAACGGCTGCTGCTATATTCTTTCGTATGTAAATCCTAAATTCTTTCCCTTTTTTTCCTCTTAATGTATACCCTTGAGTCTTTGTCGCAGGGTGTGGTATGAGCGGTGAATTATTGTATATTTTTACAATGTCTGCCACTGCCCCTGAGGGATATTTATGTTCAACTCTGATCTTGAAAGGTAGTTGCCTCTAATCATCTAATTTAATAAAGTTCTTCCAGTTCTTTGTTCTTGATTATTTGTTCCAGTCATTGGTTTAGGGTTTCAACACAACACTGCTTTCCATATCACATCTTGAATGGAGGTTTTTCTTTTTTCTTTTTTTTTTGGAATACAAAAAATATATGCTCTCTGATACTGACCTAAATGGGGTTGCTCCATGGTTGTTCTAATCAAGAATTCCTGTATATCCATACATTTTTATCCTCTATTGGCAGAAGAGGTTGATCATATTACTCTATATCTGGAAACTATAGTTGCATTCGAGTCCTAACATCATTCATTCCACGCATTTGGACACAATTTTTTTTTCTGGATTGCCATACATGTACATGTGTATGTATAAATTTTGGGTTAATAAGTATGGTGAAGCTTCAACTTAATAAGTTAGCCTTTTTAGATAAGGAGGTGATCAAGCATGCTCAGATGTGTGATGAATTGATGTGTAATGAATCGTTCAACTTCACTTCAACAAATATGTATATGTATATACCATCTTCTAAAGATGTATAATACAATACATGGAAACATGAAGAGACAATGTTTGGGATAGGCTATAACTTATATTACGGGCTGAGTTGAGCCACATTTTTCTGATTCCACCACTATGCCGTCTAGTTTGGGTATCACCCCCTAACCAATCCTCCATTTTTAATTTTTTTTTTTAATGATTGACAAATGTGGGCATGTGTAATTCTTCTATAGATTCTCAGTTTTGAATTTATGAGACACTTATCATGATATTTATTATTGCAAATTAATAACACCGCCACTTAATAACTATGTTATGGTGTTTAATACTTCCTTCGTAATTCAATTAGATATATATTTTTATTTTAAAATTAGAGTTTTATTTTAAGATTATAAAGTTACATGATATTTATAATTTGCTATTATTTTTTACTATCAATTTTAATATCAAACCACCGCATTTGAATTCTTAGTTAATATTAAAGTTATATTTAAGAATATAAAATTATCTTTAAAAGTTATTATTTTACAAATACCTTTAATTTTGGAACAAATAGAGTATTAAACTTAATTATGCCACGTTATTAACCCATAATCAACAAAAGGAGAATTCTTTTGTCTTTTTAATTTTTACATAGTAAAACTCTCTTTATAGAGCTAAAGGAGTACATTATAATTTATAAATGCATTTCTCTTGTTTAAACTATTGCAATTCAATTAACACATGCAACAATTAAGAATTGTTAATGTCAAAATTTGTCTGTTCACAAAATTATCAAACGAGCAGAAAACCTGCACAGTGAACAAATCATCACGTCCGAAAAATTTAAAGGTCGAGGCCGTCGGGAAATAGCTCCAGTGTGAGAATCATGTTGGAAAATGCATATTAAAATTTGATATTAAAAATAAGTAAATATGCTTATGTGTAAAGTCTTTCAAAGAACATATGTACAAGGACTTAGATGGTAGATCAAAATTGTTAGGTTGATCTTTGCTTAATATTTATCATTCTGTAAATGAATGTATAAAAGAAATATCAAAGCTGTTAGGATGATCTATTTTGAAGTGTAATAGATAGACTTCAACAGAATCGTAGTCTGTCAAGACAATCGAGATATTGCAAAAGCCAAGGCAGAATCGTGGAGTATCGAGAAAGTTGCTTCAGAATCGTAGTCTGCTTTGGAAGCCACACTCAGAATCGTAGAGATGGTCCGAACGCCTGCCGAGCCAAGTCAAGAATCGCAGTCAGCTCTTGGAATCGTGGAGTCTGCAAAACAAGTAAGTAGTGATCGTAGTCTATCAGAGCTTAAGAGAAATCGTAGTGTTCTCTTCGATCAAGGCTGAATCAAGCACAAGCATGTCAAGACTCAACAATCGTGGTGTCTCTCCTGTAAGCATCATAATTACCGAGTCTCATCCATTTGCTGAAGGATGAAGTACAACAAATGAAGAATGACTAATAGACGTTGAGATTTCGGGAATCCCAATGATCCAACACTCATCCTTAGTATGTATCGAAGAAGCGTATAGAAGAAGCTAAGAAAAGGACTCCATGCTGCTGAAAACACCTTTTCAGGTGTTAGGTGAGATAGCAGTTTGTTGTGTCAGTGGGTCAGACGGCTGAACAACAGATTTTCAGGAAGTCAACATCGGTGCTCAGAAATGTCTGATGCATTTAATGCTATAACGGATGTCTTCAACGAACACTCAACGTTATAAGTGCACAATGAAAGCTAAAGAACACTCAACGTTCAAACTCTACGATCTAAAAAGAAAAGCTTGCTCTGCTACTCAGTTCTTTCGAACGTATACTTAACTGCAACTGAGTAGCACAACCCAAAAACTCAACTCTCATCAAGTGTATTCCAAGTCTGCTGAACTTGAAGAGTTCTAAGTGAACTAAGAAGTTCCAAGACTTCTGGTCTTGAAGGAATCTAAGTAACTAAAAGATTGTAAAGATATCCATAGTGGATTTCCTACTCGAGGAGTAGAAGAGTGGACTAGGAGCCTTGAGTGCTCTGAACCACTTAAAATTATTGTGTCTTCTATATACCTACTATAACTGTTATATCTGTCATAACTGTTTATCACCCATAATATTGGTTTATCTTAAAGGGGGAAAAACAAATTATATATTCCGTTGTGGTTAATTCATTAACAAATCTGACAAGTATTTGTAAAAGAAAATTTTAAATATCTATTCAATCCCTTCTTTTAGATAACTATTGTGTCTCTGAGAACTAACAATTGGTATCAAAGCAGGTTCTCTCAATCAGCCTACAAAGCTTGAGTAGATTCAATGGCACAACTGATAAGCGAGTCCAAGACCGGAGGAGGCAGCAAGCCACCAATGTGCAACAAAGACAAATTTGCCAACTAGAAATTTCGTATGCAAGCCTACATGGATTCAATAGATGAAGAGCTGTTTGAAACTGTTATGAATGGGCCCAACGTTCCAACAAAGCTTGCACCAACTTCAGATGATCCAAACAGAGTTCAAATCAAGATCAAATCAGAATGAACTGACAATGAGAAGAAAGTCGTCCAACTAAACAAAAATGCCAAAAACATTTTGTTCCGGTCTTTAGAAGATGATTTGTTCGAGAATGTGGTCAACAGCAAAACTACCAAGGAAGTCTGGGAAGCATTGGTCATTATGCACGAAGGAATAGAAGAAGTCAGAGAAAACAAGCAATCTCTTCTGACTCAACAATATGAGATGTTCGCCCATGTTCTAGGAGAAAACGTCACTTCTACTTATGAAAGATTCAATTTGCTGCTCAACTCTCTTCGAGCTTTTGAAAAAATCTATCCAAACAAAGATCTTATCATAAAGTTCATGAAAGCTCTACCGAGCAAGTGAGATGCCAAAACCACTGCCATCAGATAATCAAAGAACCTCTATGAAATAACAGTTCAACAACTCTATGGCAACCTTCTTACCTACGAATTATAGTTGACCCAACGAGCAGAGACTCTATCTGAAGGAAGAAAGAAGGACAAATGAGTTGCTCTCAAGGCAACAGAAACCATCTCCAAAGCTCATGCTGAAAATGATTCTGACTTTGAGGAAGATGATGACGAGGATATTGCAATGCTGGTAAGAAGACTCAAAAGGTTCATGCAGAAAGGCAGAAACAGCAAACCTAAGAGATTCAACAACAACAGCCAGAAGCAGATCAACTAATTATGCTACAACTGCAATAAGCCTGGCCATTTCATTGTAAACTGCAATAAACCTCTTAGAGAAGAGCTGAAGAGGAAAACAAATTCAAAGAAGGAGTTCAAAGGCAACAAAAAGCTCCAGAAGAAAGACAAAGGTCTTGTGGCCGAAGGATCATGGAGTGACTCAGACAACGACACAACTTTCTCGATACTCCACGTCTGCCTTGGCTTCTGCAATCTCTCAGCCGGCTTGTCAGACTACGATTCAGTTGAGACCTATCTATTACATCTTCAAAATAGATCAACCTAACAGCTTTGATCTTTCTTCTATACATTCATTTACAAATTGATAAACATTAAGCACAGATCAACCTAACAATTTTGATCTACCAACAAAGTCCTTGTACATATGTTCTATGAAGGACTTTACACACAATCATATATATTTACTTTCAAAATCAAATTTGAATATGCAATTACCAACACATGCGTCTTCTCCATCAAATTTTTTACAGTTTGACTACGATGATATGTCTTATAAGAGCAATGTTTTCATGCTGATGAAAGGCTAGTAAGCTCGTGATTATGTTCATCACAAAAACTAGTAACACGCCATGTTCGTTTTTTGGTTTAAATGGATCCACATCTTTGCACGACAGTCAGATCTTACTTGTCTTTGTCTTTTCTTCAGTTTCTCATCAAGTGTCTGATCTTTATCTTTTGCAATTCCACCTTTACTACAAATAATTAATCGACCTATTGCCTCACCCGAAGTTTTAGATCTGTCAAGATTCGACAAACGAAGTCTAAATCCTTTATGTCTTGCATATGTATTATACATCGCGTATGTGTCGTCCTGATTAGGAAACGATAATCCAACATATGGAACTTCTATCGAAGTTTCTGTATTTTCATCCTCTACATTAACACTGGAACAAAAAAGAGAACATATAATTCGATTGATAATATAATTCAAAATGTTGGCCAAAATTTTTTCTATGTCATGAAGGTTTAACGCTAACTCTGAATATTGTAATGGTATAATCGTCTCAGATTGTCGTGACATAGCATTATCCGCTTGAGAAGAAGGAGATGGCTGTTGGAAAAACATGATTTTTCTGCAAATTGATCTGACTTTTCATAGCTTTTTTACAGGTTATCTTAACAATTAACGAAAAATATATAGGTTTCTTCAAGTCATCACCCTAAAATATAAAAGAGCATATATACAAAAAGAAAAGAAAATATAAATTGAAATTATTATCAGAATCAAATATCAACTTGAGACCTTTTGCATGATTGGGTTTTAGCCTCTCGGATGATTGGGTTTTTCTAACAACTTCCTCTTAACAGCAACCACATTGGCTCAAATAAATAAAAACTTGACATGAATGAGTTGAATGAGCTCTTTTTCTAATTTATTTTTTCTGCCCACATAAAAGAATTCAGCCCCGTGAAACAATTACTTTTGAAGATTTCAGAATATAAAATTCTAGCAAGTTTGATATTTACAAGTTCTCTTGGGGTTGCTAAACTATAAATTGGAACTACTATCACAATCAAATATCAACTAGAGACTCTAAATTTGACACAATAATAATATAAAGAAAAAAAAAAACTATATACAAATATACATGAGGAATTGGAGGAAAAGTAGTTGATAGATGAAAGCAGCGGGATTGTTAAACTATGAAAAGGGGATATTCCTAAACCTAGGGTTCTTCGTTTAGTGATGAAATTGAAGCAGCACCGACTATTAAGCAGCACGGATCTAAAACATATCTCTTAAATAGCATAACCCCTTAAATAGTATACATTTGTTAAAACTACGTCGTTTGGAGATTCTTTTAAAAAACTAGTTGGGGTCGCGGGTGGCATTTTTGTAAATAAGAAAAGTAAGTGGACCGCTCTCTTTTAATATTATTTTATTTTTTAAAGAATCTTCAAAACGACGTAGTTTTAAGAGATATATGTTATTTAAGAGAGATGTGTTATTTAAAAGGAATGTTTTAGATCTTAGAGTTCAATACAGAAATCAACAACCGATATTAGAACTAAAAAATTCACGTCTGCTGATAATAGTAATGTCGTTCACTACTAATAGTAGCGGAGATGAATTTTTTTAATTTTAATTTTGGTCGTTAATTCTTATATTAAACGATAAATATAGTATTCGTCTACTTTTAATTCGTAAAAAATACATCCTATGAACAATTCCATATATATGTATAGAATATCGAACCGGACCGATTACCGAAAGTACTCAAAATTAGAGAACATCAACTATTAAGGTATTCATTTGATAGTTTTTTATAAGAAATATTTCTTAAATTTTTATCATTACAAACATGGTTGTTTTCCTTGCACGGGAGATTCAACAAAACGATCAAAGAAGAAGATAAACAACACCAATAATCATCAAAGAGATGAACAAGCAGAACCCACCTCAGGTTTTTCTTCAATGCTTGAAATTCATTCGAGTTTAAAATTTGTTCTCTGTAAAATTAGTGAAATACCAGTATCATCTGAATGGTTATGAGGTCTGAATCTAAAAAATTGTTTGATAACTAAAAAGTAAGTTGTCTCTTAATGACACTATTTTACCATTTTAAAGGATAAAATTTTATTTAATAATTTTAAATATTCAATTTAATAAAAATGAGTGCATAATATTGTTTAATATATTTATATAAAAAAAAGTTAGCAAAAAAAAATCATTAAGAGGTACCTCTTAATTATTAAGATTTCATTTTATGTCTTACCGATTAAGAGGCATTCAGAGGTAACAAAAAACAAAACAAACAGCATCATGCCTCTTAGCGAATAAGAGGCAGTCCATTAAGAGGCAATCAGATGTAAACAAACAGCAACTTAGAAGAAGAAGAAAAAAAGACTGGGCCTTTAGTTTAATTTCTTGAACGTGTGTTCTCTGTAAATTGGTGAGATACCACCAGTGTCGTTCCGTCATGAATTGATGTATTATGAAGTGAACCTGCTGACTTTTTTGTTTGTTTCTTAAATGGCCAGCTCAGTTTTTTATTTATTTATTCATTTTGGATTTGGGTTTTGTTCACTTTTGTATTTATTTATACCACCTCAGTTTTGTTCATTTTTTGTTTCTTAATGACCAGCTCATTTTTGGATCTTATATATATATATATATATAGAAAATGGATCAGGTCCGGACCTCCCGGACGGGAGAAAAATCCGGACCTTTTTTTTTTTTTTTTTGCTTTTTTTTTGTAGAACAACTAAAAAAAAAATTATGGAACTGAAATTTTTCAATAATACAGTGTTTGGGTGTGTTTTTAATACCTACACCAACCAATGTATGTACAGTCTGCCCAGACTGTACAGACATGTTTGTTATAGGCATCCAAATCACGCCAAAAACACTGTATAATGTAAAAATTCCAATTCCATAATTTTTTTTTTAGTTTGTTTCAAAAAAAAAACAAAAAAAAAAAATCCGGATTTTGTTAAATATATATATATATATATATATATATATATATATATATATATATATATATGTTCTCTAATATGTGTTCTCTTGTCTTACCAATAAGTCTTACATTGTCTAATATATGTTTTCTTGTCTTACCTCTATTTTATAAATAGATGAGACCACCAATACAAATTTCATCAAGTCTTACATTGTCTAATATGTCTTTTCTTGTGGCACTTCTATTAAATAAATAGAGGAGACTTTAAGTTAATTTTACAAGGCAAAACAAGATAGTCCAAAGAAAGGATTTGGACCGGTACAACCAGTTTGGTCCGATATATACTAGACCTATAAAATTGCTAACTAGAATTGGTACTAAAAATTAATTTGTACTGAAGTAGTCCCGAACCGATATTAGGAACCCTAAAATCCGAAAAAAATAAAAAAAAAATTGAACACTCCTACATATGTATAGTATCCATCATGATGTCACAGAGGGAATATAATTTGAGTCATGAGGTGGCCTTGGTTGAGGTGTACGTTAGTACGTTACTCCTTCCGTTATTTAATATATGTCGTTTAGATTTATGCACAAGAATTAATAAAATAGTTCGGAAAAACATTAACTATAACATTAATTATCTACAACATCCTTCACCTCACTTGTCTCATACGCTCTCTCCAATATTTCTCATAATTTACTCTTAAAAAAACTCAATGATCTCATTTACTTTTATTTTCTTTCCCTCTTTCCATAAAATACTTTAATTATAAAGGGCAATTTGGGAACAAGTGTGATCAATTCTCCTAGATAACTATAAATATCTAATAATTAGGAATAAAAAGAAAGTTCAAAACAACTTATATTTAGGAAGGGAGGAAGTATAATATTTTGTTTTTGAAGATAATTTGAATGATTGATATCCCCAATTCCCCACTTTGATTTGAAACTGACTAAAGAAGAGTTAAATACGTTCTTGGCTTCCTATAAATAAATAAAGAGAATTAAACAAGTTTTTGCACATTTTGCAGTCTCCTGTGAGTCGTGTAATATAAGCAAACACCAATTAAAAAAAATGGCATACCACTAGAAAGTAGAAACATCATGACCTCTCTCTCATCCCCAAATTCTGTTATTTCGCAACAAATTCTATACTTAACTCGGATTGTTTTTAAACCAAAATCTATATTTTTAAAAATATTTCAATGAGTTACGAAATACAAGAAATATTTTATTTTTAATTTAAAAGTTTTTATAATCCACCAAAAAATACTCTCCCAAACGAGCTCTTACAAACTTGACTTTATAGTTTTTTCTCACTAATACTCTTCAACATAAGTTTAATTTAAATACTCCCTTTGTTCCGTATTAAATGTCATAATTTCTTTTTTAGGATGTCCCATAATGAATGTTCTATTTTATATTGTAATTATTTTTATCCTATTTTCTATTTATACCTTATATTCTTTTTACTAAACTTTTGTTGGAAATGGAAGAAATGAGAAAACATTTACATTGGAAACTGATGAATTATTATATCACTTTCTCTCTCGTATTACGAGTATAACACGTTCTCTGTTTAATACTCTACGGAGTCTTGGACTCTCTTTAATCCAATCATTATACTCTCCGTCTTTAATATCAGTCGTTTTAGAGTTGTGTGCACAAGTATTAAGAAAATGATTGTATAACATTAAATATAATATCAATTGTCTATATTGCTATGTATTGGAAAAAAATAGTGTTATTTATTGGGTAAAAAATAGTGAGAGAACCAAAGTTTATTTATTACTTGGGGTAGTATGGAAACTAAGCAATTAATACTTAATTAAAATTCTCAAACGACTTTATTAAGGAATAAAAATAATTCTCTAAAGCGACTTGTATTAAGGAACGGAGGGAGTACTTTTAGTACTTATTGGGAATGTATGAATAACAAATAATGAGAAGAAGTGATACTTCATAGAAAAGTGGAAAAATACTTTAATTAATAAGTAATTTAGAAGGGCAAATCAGGTGATATATATATATATATATATATATATATATATATATATATATATTACTGTAATACCCAATAAAATAATTGTAAAATATTCAAGTAAGTTTAAAATATTATTTGGGTTTCCTTATGTTTGGGTCAGATTCTATTTAATTTATTTGGACCATAATAAGTAATATAACATTAAATTGGGTCTTTTAATTAATTGGGGTCTAAAATATATTGTGTAATTTTAAATCCTAATTAAATTAGAAGAATTAATAAAACATGTTAATTAATAATTATATCATTAAAACCTAGTTATACCTTATTACGTATGAGGAGTTGTGAGAATAGAACGGAAGAAAAAGGAAGAGGCGTAAGAAGAACGAGAGAACGAAGGAACGTGACTGGAATTGCAAAAGGGTTTGAGAGCAAGATCTTTAAACTTTATTCATCATATTCTTCTTCTCAAAGGTAATTGTTGAATTTTTTTATACAAACAATTGTTTTGCTATTGTAATTACAATCTATTTTCTTGTTGTGTTTGTAATCTATTATAAAATTTTATTATGTTTGTTTGATTAGTTGAATTTGTTAATGAAATTTTAATTTACAATTGGGGTAAAATATATACGATTTGCGTTTATATATATAATCGTATAAACCTGCGAAGCTTTATTCTTATAATATACATATTACCCCGGCCGCAGATTCTTTATATATATATATATATATATAATATATATATATATATATATATGTTAACCTGTAAATTCTTCATACTAGTTATATATTATATATATATATATATGAGTTTTTGTTTTTTTTTCTTTGTAGTACTTTGTTAGGAGTATCAGTATGCCTCCTGACCATGGTTAAGCATTATATTAAAAGCTATATATATATATATCATGCTATTTTAATATAATTTATTGTTTATAACATAAGCTTTCAAGTGAATACAAGGTTATACAGAACTCTTCCATGATAAATGATATTATGTAATGTTATTATAATTAAAATATATTTTTTGATTACAAATTGAATATAATATATTAAAATTATTGAATTTATGAAAATATAATTTGTATGAGTTCATAAATTAATTGTGGATTATATTTTATTTTGATATTAGATCAGATTGAGGGAGTTTAGCGGGTGATAGTTGGATTCGGCGAATTATTTTGGTATTATATTAAGGCACAGATTCCGTACTTTTTCAGCGATATTCTTTAAATTTAATTCGTTCGTTTTGTAAATTTTGTATTGCCTCTCGGATTATTCCTTGTTGTCAAAATTATTGAGATAGTTTCGTTTTGGAATTGATATTTGAATTCGTATATGTACTCTTTGAACTAGTTAATCGTGTCCATATGTTTTGGAGATTTTATTCGTTTGTACCATTGTTCGTATATTTTCATTCACACTCGGAGTTGTTTTGATCATGCTATCTTGTAATAATTGGGTATGTTTGTATTTGATAATTTGATTTCATTGAATATGGTCATTAAACCTTGTGATTTGAAACCTCTTTTGGCTCACAATTTGTAGTTTGATCCTTAGGGTATACTTGAGCTAACCACCTGTGGGGGTACCGCAGGCATGTCCTCTTGACACAAGGGCATGACACCTTCCGTGGCGGTGTGATTAGTCCACGGCGTATCCTTTTGTATGCTCTGGGTATGAGCTTTGGCCATTTGATATATTTGTTCAGGATACGTATGGGTCGACCCAATATTTGATTTGATTTGATTTATTTGGCGAATTAGTGACGTATGTGTCTCGTGCGTACTATTGATTTGATTTGTATACATCATGGTACCGATGTATTTTGTTAGCCTTTGGCTATTTATATTGAGCTCAGTATGAAATTGTTATCTTACAACCATTTGATTCAGCCTTATTTTTTGGGATTCTTTTGGCTATAATTATTCGATTGACAGTGTTAGTCATTTGTAAATGGACTCTCAAATTTTGATTTATTCGTAATTCGTTTTTAATTCACATGTGTTCATTCATTCATTATTTTAGATTCATTACTTATGGTGATATATTTATTCATGTTCATATCCGTACTGGACAATTGGCTCACGCTGTGTTCTTTTTCGGCAGGTAATCAGGGGTGATCAGGATATGTGGGAGAGCTACCTTTGATCCAAATGAGTAGATTAGTTTTTAAGAATTATTATTAGACTTGGTGCTCTTAA